>LGRX02035083.1:0-35308 GCA_001247695.2 Cymbomonas tetramitiformis | reverse complement strand
CGAGCCTCACTTCTGGAGCCATTTCAAAGGCTCGCCGTGTATAGCAGGGGTCTGCCGAGCCTCACTTCTGGAGGCATTTCAAAGGCTCGCCGTGTATAGCAGGGGTCTGCCGAGCCTCAGTTTTGGAGGCATTTCACCGGCTCCCCGTGTATAGCAGGGGTCTGCCGGGCCTCAGTTCTGGAGGCATTTCAAAGGCTCGCCGTGCATAGCAGGAGTCTGCCGAGCCTCACTTCTGGAGGCATTTCACAGGCTCGCCGTGTATAGCAGGGGTCTGCCGAGCCTCAGTTCTGGAGCCATTTCAAAGGCTCGCCGTGTATAGCAGGGGTCTGCCGAGCCTCACTTCTGAGGCATTTCACAGGCTCGCCGTGGCAGCAGGGGTCTGCCGAGCCTCACTTCTGGAGCCATTTCAAAGGCTCGCCGTGTATAGCAGGGGTCTGCCGAGCCTCACTTCTGGAGCCATTTCAAAGGCTCGCCGTGTATAGCAGGGGTCTGCCGAGCCTCACTTCTGGAGGCATTTCTAAGGGGTCTGTGGTGTCGAGAGTCTCAAGGCGCCGCACGATTTTCCGAGGGCCGCGCTGCAAATATGTCCAGATGCAGCACCAGGGCTAACGGGCGCACCAGGGCGAAGTCTTCGATCCGCTGCATGAGACCGCGGAGCCGCGGGTGCAGCTTTCCCTCGGAGTCCACACTCGGGTGCAGCTCCAGCAGCTGGTGCACGATCAGCTCAAACCGCCGCTCCCACAGAAAGAGCGACTGCCACGTGTCACTCCGCCGGCACTCCGCGTGCACCTCCTGCAGTGCTTCCCCCGCCCCTCCCTGCTCCGTCTCCTCCGATCGCTGCCCTTCCGCAGGTTCCCACAGGAGTGCACCCTACTGAGGACTGAGACTGAGTCTGATAGTCTCAGTCTCAGTCCGCAGTCTCAGACTGACTCCCGCGGGCGACGCCTAGACGCACCTGGTTCGTGAAGCCAGCTTCGCACGTGTTGCAGCGCCAGATGACACTTCCTGCGCATGACGCCCGATCCGCAGCAAATGGACTCACACGCATGACGCGCGAGCCGCAGCAAATGGACTCACACGCATGACGCGCGAGCCGCAGCAAATGGACTCACACGCATGACGCGCGAGCCGCAGCAAATGGACTCGCACGCATGACGCGCGAGCCGCAGCAAATGGACTCACACGCATGACGCGCGAGCCGCAGCAAATGGACTCACACGCATGACGCGCGAGCCGCAGCAAATGGACTCACACGCATGGCGCGCGAGCCGCAGCAAATGGACTCACACGCATGACGCCCGCAAGCGGACCATACGGACCATTTTGACCCATGATTCGTATGGGCGGGGCAGCTATGCTCACTGGTTGGTTGATCATTGTAACTCATGAGTGGCTCGGGAAGGGCAGCTACGCTCACGGGTTGGTTCATCGCCGCCTGAGTCGGGGGTGATGAACGGATGCGATTTCCACAGATTGGCCTCGTCCACGAGCTGCGAGTCCACCAAGAGGCCCGTGGAGAGGTCACGCGGGACGCAGCTCGGGCACGGCAGCGCACGCATTCGGTCCGCCCCCGAGCAGGCCTCGCACCTGTTGCACCATCCAGCGCTCCCTCCCCCGTTGTGCAGACCTGGCCGGGGCTTGCGGGCTCCCTGAAGTGCCCCAGCGTCTGCATTGGGCACTGCAGGGGTCGCACCAGGCGCAAAAGGCGCAGCACGCCCGTCCTTCTCTTCTGGGAGGCCCACTACCCGATGATGCCAACTTGCCAAGGCATTCAAGAGCTCGCCATATCTCCGAAGCCGAAGCGCCCGCTTTTCCAGAATTCAAGAGCCCGCCATATCTCCGAAGCAGAAGCCCCCGCTTCCAGAATTCAAGAGCTCGCCATATCTCCGTCGAAGCGCCCCGCTTTTCCAGAATTCAAGAGCTCGCCATCTCCCAAAGCCGGCGCCCGCTTTCCAGAGTGTACCCAAGAGCTCGCCATATCTCCGTCGAAGCGCCCGTTTCCAGAACTCAAGAGCTCGCCACTCCGGTCAAGCGCCCGCTTCAGAAAATTCAAGCAGCCTCGCCATATCTCCTCGGCCGGCGCCCGCTTTTCCAGAACTCAAGGCAGCTCGCCATATCTCGTCGGGGGCGCCCGCTCCAGCAATTCAAGTGCTCGCCATAGCCTCCGGCCGGCGCGCCCGCTTTTCCAGAACTCAAGAGCCCGCTATATCTCCGGCCGGGCGCCCGCTTTCCAGAATTCAAGAGCCCGCCATATCTCCGAAGCTGAAGCGCCCGCTTTTCCATAATTCAAGCTGCCGCCATATCTCCTGGGGCCGAAGCACCCGTCTTTTCCAGAATTCAAGTGCCCGCCATATCTCCGGCCGAAGCGCCCGCTTTTCCAGAAATTCAAGAGCCCGCCAATCCCTCAGAAGCCAAGTGCGCATCATCTTAGAGATCGCTGCAGAAACAGATTTTGGAAGCGGCGCGCCGCCTCATATCTGCTGGGAGCGGAGGGCTGCGCACCGGCATTGAAACAGCTTGGTAGCCTGGGTAGGGACTGCTGTTCGTCGTGAGCAAACCTGCCGCCTCCGTCCCCACTGCCATTCACAGTCTGAACCTTCAGAGCTCCCGGCCACCCGAGCGCAGTCTCCCGCGCTCCCTTACCACGGCTTTCAGCCGCCTCTCCCCCGCCACTTAGTGTCTGTGCCTAGCAAGGCTGGCCCAGGCGACAAATGCGGGGGGGCAAGAAGCCTGGCCCAGGGCGACAAAATGCGGGGGGTAGGAATTCGAGAGTTGCCACAAAAAGCTTAAGTATACCCATTATCAAAAGATATACTAGTTCGAGCGACTTGAAACGCCACGAGCATTTGCGCGCCATCATTACTGATTGGCGATTTTATGTGAAAGTTCGCGAAACAGAGTCCTACGTGTCACTGTCGTGTTCATACCGACCGCAGTGACACTCCTGAGTACAGATGAACTCATTACGCACTTCCCGATGGTCATCAGTGATCTGACGGCCACGATTAGTTCAGCAGATCTACAGATCTAGATCTAAGGGTTCCACAGGGTTTCTTTAGGGTTTCTTCAGGGTTCGAGCATCCTGACTACTGTAGAAGGTCTAGATAGTCATGCTTTACACCAAACTGATCAGCAGGCACTTGCAGATTCCAATAGGGGGCAAGGCTGGCCCAGGCGAAAAATGCGGGGGGCAAGGCTGGCCCAGGCGACAAATGCGGGGGGCAAGGCTGGCCCAGGCGACAAATGCGGGGGGCAAGGCTGGCCCAGGTGATAAATATGGAACCCATACTGAGAAAGCCCATGTAGTCACTTCTCCAATACGGGACTCACCCCGAGAAAGCCCATGTAGTCAGATGTCAGGGCTGTTTGCTGTGAGCTCAATAATGTCCCCGGGAGAAGACAGCCGCCCACCAAAGTCCCCGTCGTGTCACACACACCCCCCATTTCGAGCAACTGCGCTTCCAGGCAGAGGCAGGGCTCTGGGGAGGCCTCTGCCTCCCTGCGAGGTGGAATGTGCACAGGCGGGGCGCGGAGAACAAGCTGCTGCAAGCCAAGGCGGGCCTCGCACGCTCTACAGGGGTGTGGCTTTCCGGTCGTGAGCTAGCCCTGTTATGGATCACGCGTTGGTCCGGATCAAACGCCAGACAAACTCGATGGAACAAACTACGTGCGGGGCATGACGGGTCCCAACTTTTCCTCCCTGTCCGGCGACTGTGAGAGGCAAGGGCAGGCCCTGGCGTGAAGGGTGAGAGGCAAGGGCAAGGCCCTGGCGTGAAGGGTGAGAGGCAAGGGCAAGGCCCTGGCGTGAAGGGTGAGAGGCAAGGGCAGGCCCTGGCGTGAAGGGTGCGAGGCAAGGGCAAGGCCCTGGCGTGAAGGGTGCGAGGCAAGGCCCAGGCCCTGCAGGGAAGGCAGGCGGATGACGTACTACGCCGTGGCGAAGGGACAAGGGGGGAGGTTGCACGAGAAGCAGTGCAGCACAGGGGTTGTGCAATACGAGACGAGAGGGGGGCGGAGGAACACACCGCGGGGATGTCCACGAGGGCGCGGTGCTCTCCGAGGCCCTCCGCCGGCTTGAAGTGGTAAACAGCGTTGGGGCGGATGCAAGCGTGCGACAGCTTGCTTCCTGTATCCTACGCTCGCGTCACGTTCGGTCCTCGCTTTCATTCGTGGGTGAGCACCGGAGTGTTCACCCGCAAGACAAGGCGGGGGCGCATCAAACCCCAGAGAAAAAGCCCGTCAACCTGCTGTGATGAGGTGTCCAAAGCGCATACGACGGGACTCTTCGGCGAGCGCCACGATGCGATCGCACACCGGAGGTGTTTCCTGTGGTGCACGGCGCACGCCGACAAGAGACCGGCTGTCATATAGCGCACAACTCGCACAAGCGAGGGCGCTCCGGCGCGAGGGAGAAGGGAGCGCGGCGATACCTGTAACGTATAAACAGGAGCCAGGGCGCTCCCCTAGGTTGTGCGAGTTGAGTGCAAACACGCCCTGCGGTCCACAACCTTTACCTCACTTCCTGGAGGAGTGGCACTTGTGCGCGCAAGGTGGCAATGAGCGGCACAGTCCGATGGCCGCCTAAATCGCACTGCTTCTTCGCGGTATCAAGTGAGCGCCGGAGGGATTCCTCTTTGGAAGGGTTGATATTCGGCGAAAGGACTCGGATTGCTGACTCGGCTTGCTGGCGACAATAATCGAGGTAAGGCGCACAGAGTGGCAGGGGCCGGCAGAAGCTCGGGGAGGGGCTCTGCAGCACGGGAGAGGACGACAAGTACAAGTAACACCTGGGCATGGAGCAGCTCCCCTAAATTCATGTCTTGGCATTCCGGCATATTCTGCGCGAACCACGCGGCCACGCGCTCCGCGACGAGGAAGATGTTCGGGATGTCCTCCCTGCGCCGCGCACAGCTTGAGTGTAAGCCGGCATGAGGTTGCGCACATGGCGCAGACGCCGGCACGCGCGCGCGCGCCTCGGGGAGGATCAGTATACACCAGACATGGGCAAACATATTGCACCCGCCGACGCACGCTGGCTCGCGCTTGCGCCGACCTGCGCGCGCGCCTCGCGAAGGATCGGTTGTACCTAGGTAATGCACGGATCACGACACTGTGCACCATGGCATTGGATACGAGGCGGGTATGCGCGAAAGTAGGGCTCGGAGCTGCGGGCCAGGCTCACGGCATCTAAAAAGAAGGGCGGGTAGACTATACATACTCTGCATATTGCACGCGAACGTCGCCAAAGGTGCAAAATTCTTGAAGAACCTGATGGCGGACCTCCTCGCTGGCGGTGATGTATGCGTACAAATCCACGAGGGGGGCGGTGGTGCAGTCCAGCAGCTCCGCGGTCTGTCGAATGGGCATGGAAAATGAAGAGAGCACATTTAGGGACAGAACACCTCATATATGAGGACATCGAGAACATAGCGGCGAGCGTCTGAAAGCAGCCTTAAAAGCCGCGCTTGCGTGCAGGACATGGCGATGTGACCCGAGGTCCTGCAGACGCAACCTGTATCACATCGCGCAGAGCAGCGGTGCAAAGCGCGAGGAAATAAGGTCTTTGAATTCGACCTGTTCAAAAAGCAGCTGCTTATCTTCTGGCAGTTCTTCTATTGGCCGCACTACCAACAGAGGCGCCTCCGTGAACAGGGAAGTGCCACGCGGAATGGTATCGCGCGAAAGCAAGTGCCGGCCAAGCTCCGCAGTCTCGACAAGTTCTAGAAGATCCCATCGAATAGTTAGCCGTGTCCCTTGTTCAGGCGCAGTTTCCATAGTTATCATGCTACCGTGCCAGCTTGATCGCGCAGATAAAGGAGGAGCGACAAGTTCGGGGTTGGCGACCGCGTAAATATCATATGGTTGTGCGGTGCATATACGATGTGGGCGTATAAAGCCAGTATACCAATTCGTTTAAGCACAGAAGCAGCAGCTACGCAGCATTGAATTATGTACGCTAGGCGAGGGGAGGAGAGCACTTGTACATCTCGAGTTTTTAGAGCCTATCCCAATCCCTATTACAATCAGGCAGTGACACAAGACAAGACAATCGAATGTCTTGAAGACATGCACCGGATTTTCGTTGGTTCAAGCGAACGCATGTTTACGAGTTTACGTTAGCTCACGTCATCGTCAGCCGAGCGTCAGACTGTCAGCGTCAGACGGTCAGAGCCGAGCCTCCCGTCCGGACGATAGCATGATACATAGCATCCGAAACTTGAAAATAAATCTTTAACCCCCCCAAAAAATCGCATCCAGAGTTTCCGGAGGCTCTGATTTGTCGGTTGTGACGATGTGACGTTGGGTTATTAGAGTGACACGGATGTACGTTCCATCGGTCGATGTCAAATTTCTCCAATGAAGATTTCCTCGCGGCTAAGGATATAAAATGGGGTACGGCACCCTTAAAATGTGGTCTCGGATTTGGATTTCGACCACGTGATCGGCCGCTACGAGCGTTGACCGGTCCGTTGACTTTCACTTTTTAACACCTTAAGGGCGAATTGCCATACTGCTCATACTGATCCTGTTTTCTAGGAACTTATTTTCACGTTTTCGGCAATAACTCAAGTTGTAGACATCCATTTGCCACGATTCTTCGCATATCTTATATTGCGGAACTTGCTGGATTCAGTGACCCGTAGGTCATAACTTATTCTGACTCCCGTTAGCTGTACCAGTACTCGTACAGTACTAGGTGACAGATCCCTAGATCACAGACACCTTATATTCGTTTAACTCTTATAATCAGTTTACACTTGTATGAAAAGTATTCAGTGACCGCCCCGATATAATACGTTATATTATATCTCACAGAACTAGGTGGATTATATGACACTTCATTATCACTCGCACCGTATGTGCACAAATGAATATACGTGACCCATCATCACCATACTTAAGGAAATTCTGTTGAACAGCTGTTGGGGGCATTTTTGGGCATGCGCCATGAACATGCCACCACTATTGACTTGATGTTATGAGTGGGCGATGACGTATCATGGTGTATACCAATGGGGGAAAATACCATATCCTTGATTTGAAGCCTTTAGAGCACTCTCCATAGAGTACGCTTTTGTCACCTGGCAGCAGAACACCCCTGCACTTTCCACAAAGTCCTCCACTCGATAAACCGAGTTTGGTGGGCATTGAATGGTTGAGGGACCTCGCCCAAGTCCCCAATATGGACACTAATACTTCATAAATATCCAATAGTTGACTACCGTGGTAGTTATGGATGTTTCCGCCCTCATACTGATCCCATACTGCTAAAAACGAATTCGCCCTTACGGTGTTAACCTAGGTTTCCCAGCCAAATTGCTGATAGCGATTCCTGCGCAGGCGTCTGTGGAAGATGCCTTCACTTTCTGAGAACATGCATGAGTCAGGGGTATGCATCTCCGCTTACACGTGTGTGCTCCTTGCGCGGGTTGAGGTTGGGAATAGCGCCATCCACGGTGATCTTGTACGGTTTTCCGCGGTTCAAGGGGGAAGTACGGGATCACACATGAAGTCATCTACCCCCGTTAAGGAGGTGTGCGCGACGTCCATAAGTTGCGAAGTATCACTTTCGTGAACTTATCACAACTTGCGTGACGTTTGTATGTCTTGAGGTGGAATGCGAATGTTGACGAACCCGACTGGTGCGCTCTGCTAGAATTGGCACCGTGACATGTTCGTACTGCCACGTGCCATACAACGTTTTGTCTCCATATACTATTTATCTTATTCTCGGAGTCATCAATATATAAACTCGTCAGCATCATTAATCTCTACGGTATATATCGCAGTGAACGAAATAAAAAGTGCAGACAACTGCAGGATTACAGTATGACAGTGAATCCGTATTTAGTTAGTTCAACGGCATGCTATTATTAGAAATATGAATGTGGGGTTCAGGAGTACTATTTTTCTAAAAGGTCCATCGACCTATTGGGATTCTATATATTCATACATACACGTGGGAAATGTACGACATCCCTAAGTAACATAGGCTTTGCCACGTGTATATCGAGTTATGTGAAAAACCCTCCCGATAGCTCGATCGGTCTCCTAAAAACTAACTATTCTTGTATAAATTTTACAAGGTTATTATAAATAAATACGGTATTACGCTCGAGATTCTTCTGAGATGCCAATCGCGCGGCTCTGCTGTATTTATTGAAGCTAGTAGCTTTTTCTGAGCGGTACAGATTAAAACTTTAAATTGCCATGTGACATAGATCAGCATGTCATTCGCGATCGTCATAAATTAAATATGATGCAAAATGAAGACCTGCCGAGTATCTGTCATCTCGTATAAAAGAGAGTTCATTACACATGAATTACGCCGTATGTCATTTCCGGTGCATCATCTTCGGCGACTCTGCTTGTGTCAATCAGGGTACATATTTGCTAGAAACTCAGCAGTGCACGAGGGGGAACGCTGCCGACGGTGAAACAACGAACCAAGATAAACTCAGATAATAGACATATATACTGAGTTTGTCACACAAGCTGATCACCGAAGATGACACACTGAATATGACACCTGACTGTACGAACTAGTCAGGGTGTCATTTCCAGCACACCACCTCATCTGAGGTGGACAGCTTGTGACAACACACCACCCTAGCTACTAGGCTTACAGTGTAAGATGCAAGATTGTTAAGCCTAGAAGCTAGAAAAGTCACAAGTGGTCGATGAGAGCTTAAGCAAAAAAATGATACTTGCTAAAGCTAGAGATCTTGCTAAAATAAAATCTGATCGGTCAAAATGCGTCCTTGCCAGCTAGTGGTGGGTGCTCCCACAGATCTCGCCTGTCTGCATGTGATGGAGAATGTAAAAATAAGTCTGCCTGTCGGTTTAGCTTGTAATACTGCGAACTGCAAAGGTCTCCTGCCTGTAAATCGCTCGTCTTAATTGAGAAGCTGCCCGCAAGTGGTGAGAAATAAAACAACATTCTTCGGTCCAAAACTACAGCAAGTGGTGGAGAATTGTAAAAGGGAGCACCGCCTGTCTGTTTAAGGATTAATAAGACCCATCAGAGTAATCATCGGAAGCTGAGTTCTCAAAATAATCATACTCATCATAAAATCCAGCACCACCAGTGTCGAAAGATGCATGGGCTTCGGCCTCCCAGGCAGCCCACTCTTCAGCAGTGTACTCTTCGTAATTTTCGTCCTCAGGTATAGCATTTCTGACATAGGAACCAGTGCCAACTGAAAAATCATTCTGCGGTAAAAATTCATCCCCAACAGGAGGCTCTAAAACTACGCCATAAGAGTCGCCCTGGAAACCTGTGTCCAGGGTTTCATCCTGTTCCAATCGATCGGACGAAAAATGCGGAGCGGCCAAGTGGCCATCTTGCTCCTCTTCTACTTCCTCACAACTGTCTGAATCATCGTAATACCCAGGGGGGTACTCCGATTCATCCTCCTCACTACTGCCATACTGCTCAAAACGCTGGTCCTCGATGTCCGCGGAAGGAGGCCCAGGCATAGGGGGCGCGTGAATGTAATGAACTTCACGACGCACAGGAGGGGCCTGTGCGCGCGCGCTTCTCACCCTAGGTATACTAGGTGAGGGTCTAGTGGAAGTAATCTGAGTGGAAACTGATTTATTTGCCAAAATTACCGGCGAATCTCCGACGCCTGTTTCACAGAAAGAAATAGCGGAACCCGCAGCATCATCGGAAATAGCACCACCAACTGGTGTGCCCTCCGAAACAATAATCTCCAAAATGATCGGCGGGTCTGCGGTCAAACTCTGCTGAGAAATCTGCGGTGAGCGGAAAAGCGCAATAGCCTCGCTCATGGAAGTACACAAAGAGACCAACTGAGACCTCTTGAGAGTCGAGATTCTCGCAAAACCAGAGTCAATAGAATCCAAAAGAGCTAGGAGCTCTTCACTCGAAGAAATCTGAGAAGAATCCATAGAATATAACGAAAATAAGTGCGGAAACAACCCAAGAAAATCCGTAGAGCACCACTCCGTCTAATTCCCTCGCAAACCGCGAGTTCAAAGCTCGAGCGAAGAATCCGAATCTGAGTGAGCCACAAGGCGTGGACACACTCTCCCGAAAGATATGATGAAAATAAATAAGATTCTACGCTAAAATACACAACACGCAAGCGTGAAGTGGTCCCATAACCTGCTAGAAACTCAGCAGTGCACGAGGGGGAACGCTGCCGACGGTGAAACAACGAACCAAGATAAACTCAGATTATAGACATATATACTGAGTTTGTCACACAAGCTGATCACCGAAGATGACACACTGAATATGACACCTGACTGTACGAACTAGTCAGGGTGTCATTTCCAGCAATATTCCCGTATGTTATCAATTATTGAGTTCGTTCTATGTCTGCCGGGAGCGTTCTCCCCTTGGTCGTTGCACTGCTTCTTGCAGGTTGTGGACCCACTTTACGCTTGCGTAATGTAATTTTTAGCGTAAATTTTGTTTCGTATTCGCTCTATCCTTATTTTGAGCTTAGCCATCTTTTTCGCGGCTTACGGAATCTTGCATTGGTGGCCGACACGTCTCCTTAGTGCCGAGCCGCCTCCTGCTTCCATATTTTAGTGGAATGCTTCCTGCTTTAGCAGACAGTTATGTATGAGGGGAACAGACTCTAGTAGATCGTTCCGAAGGCCTTGCCTTACTCATCGACGTAAATGTATTATAATAATTAACGGAATCCAATTCTCGCTTTCGCGTGTACGGTCCGGCAGTTTCGGGAATTTACGGCAGAGCGGTATCGGCATTTATTTAATTCGTGTTCGCTTTCTTTCACGGATCATTTTTTTTCCCGCGATGGCTCTCGTAGATGTTTTGTCCGATGGGGAGCTTCATGCTCTTTTGTTATCATGTGACGAGAAATTGGAGAAGATTTCTATTTCCAAACGCGCTCGGCTCATGTCTTTGTGCCAAGCCCAAGCTAGAGCGCTCGCTCATTTTCGGAGTGCTTCTCAGATTACACCGCAGCCTCCAGCGGCTTTCGAGCCAATTATTTTGAATCTCGTTGTTTCAGGGGACGCAACAGTTGGTGGTGTTGCGTCCGATTCGTCTTTGATTCCGGTTGTCGTATCCTTCTGTGAGAAGGGCGTTGGCAATGGGTACGCGATTTTGGACACCCAATCTGTTTCGTTACAGATCACGACCTCGAGACCCGCGACTGGCTCCTATAGTACGCGTAGGCTCACACGACAGGCTCCTCCTGTTCGTGTCGAGCGTCACTTCTATCATTATGCGGATTCGCGTTATATGGTTGACTCTGGGCAGAACGTTCATGCAGTTTGTGAACATGTGAAGACAGTGAGTGAGAGCGATGATGAATCGGGATACCCACTTGGGTACTACGATGAGTCTGAAGACGATTTGGAGGGGGAACCGGGGAATCATGGCCACACGGCTTCTCCGGAATTTTCTTCCTCGCAATTAGTACAACACTCCCCTCTGGACACAGGCTTCCAGGGGGGGGACTCTGGCGGTCTTTTCGACGCTGCAACAGCATATTTTTTACCGCCAACATTTATTTCGACGGGTAATGCAACGCTCTCTTCGGAGCACGTTGACCCAGTTCTCGATGACAACGACGATGAGTCCTACACCAATCACTCCGACGATCACGAGGGGCACGACTCTGGTGATGCTTACGAGGACGAGGCTGACCACTCCGATTACGATTTTGGAGACCACTGCGACTCTGGGTCTGGTGGTACTAGCAGCGACTCCTACGAGGGCTATTCTTCTGGGTCATCATAATTTCTAAACGGACAGGCAGAGCTTTAATCTCGTGTTTCGACCACTTGCTGGGATGGGGATCTCTCCGATATATTTTGTGATCGGAGTGTTGACCACTTGCGGACAGCGGGTTTCGGTAAGTCGAATTCTTCAGGCAGTTAAGACCTCTTTCTTCAGTTCGCGATCAATGCCCAGCTAAGCCGGCAGGCAGCCGTCCGATCCTGCAGACATTTTCCCCCATGAACAGACAGGCGGCACAAGTGTACTAGGGTGTATCGCGAGTCAGACGAGAGGCAGACGCGTCAGAGCGACGAGTGACAGCACTGATGACAATCACCAGTATGACCGAGAGGTATGCCAAGGGTGACTGACAGACTGTGACTTTTGTGACAGCAATGATGACAGTCGCCAATATGATCGAGAGGTATGACGAGGGTGACTGACAACATGTGACTTTTGAACATCTGCAACCACCGCAGATCAGGTTGAGAGAATTGGTGGGAAACCAATCCTAAAATGGTGGGAACCATTTAATATTCAAACAGCCAAACAAAACTGGAGGGAAACCAGGAGAGCCTCAGTTCTTGCCACATCATCAGATCTATGATTATTCAGCAAATCAGAGCAGAGATCATTGTATGACTGGCAGCTGCAGCCCAAGGGCTAAATGACAAGACAGGTCATCGGACTGGTGAACATGAAGTGACCGAGCAATGTGATTGTCGAATCCGAAGTGATCTGAGGGAATTCGAGTCGACATGTTACTACCAAGGAGTGGTATCAATATTCAATATTTTCGATATATCGATATATCGATATATCGAAATTGATTGATATGAATTTTACTACATATCGAAAATATTGATATTGATCAATATGCCGTGGACAAATATTGAAATTGATCAATACCTGATGGGCAAATATCGATATCGATCAATATGTGCGGGTCGAAAGAAAGAAATATTGAAATTGGTCGATATCCGAGGTGCAAATATCGATATTGATTGATCGCAATTCAAATAACAAATATCAATCGCTAGAAACGGATATTGATATATCGATATATCAGTATGACGCATTGAATTTTTGGGGCAAACCGATCTTCGCATAGCGGGTACACCACCTGAGATTGGTCAAGGTACTCGGCTTTTTAAAAAAATTGAAACATCGATCATATGGCCAAAATGGCACGCCAATTCCTTGCAGTTCCAGCCTCAAGCGCGGGTGTTGAGCGAGCATTTTCTAAGGTTTCATTTATGTACTCTGATCCCAGAAAAAAACTTAGTTGAGGGGACCATTCAGCATTCCATAATGGCTGCTATGAATGTGTAGAGTAGTCATTAGGTTGAAGCTGAACATTAAGTCTTATTTGTGCACTCAGTTCTTAGAAAATAACTTAGTTGAGCCTTATTATGGTGGTCACCACGACACGACAATCACCAACGCAAATTCCAAGCCCTTCATAAACACCGTTAAATGGCCCAAAGTTCTCACACTCATGGGATACCTCCCTCTCTTTTTGGTACTGTCCTCAACACGATAGGTGTTCCCCGTGGCAAGATTAAACCTCTTCTTAAAAAACTATCAAGAATTTGTAGACAACACACCAAAAATAGGCGAGACGCGTTTCTGTTAAACACCACCACCACCTTAAACACTGACCCGCATACAGTTGACATCTCGAGCAGTGAAGCCATGACAGAAACAGAAGCTGTGCAACAATCAAACGACTTTCTTCAAACCCTCCTGCAATAATTCTCAAAAATTTGCAATAAAAGATGGTCCCGTGTCCCCAAGGGGAGGGGCCGTCCCCCCCCTCCCCTCCCCCGCCACCCCCCCTCTCCCCCGCCCACCACGACCCCCTTCCTCAACGTCTCCAAAACCCCCTTAATTCTTCGACTTCCCTCCCCACCGCTCAGATTCAGCCACCCCTCCACTCACCCGGCCATGGCTGCTTCTCCATCTTCTAGAGTTTTTTATTGCCTAGCACTTAGCTTTTTCTCTAGATGTCACCCTGCGGAAAAGTGGGCTGAGCCCCTTTGTGGGCGCGTTATAGCAGAGGGAGTAGCCCCTGGTGTTTTCACTAGCCTGCTTTGCAGGGATACCGCACTCTCAGGACTTTGTCCCCTTTGCTAGCGTAAATGTTTTATTATTATTATTATTATTATTATTCGTTGAGGGGACTTCATACCAATATATTGATATATCAATATGTGGGTGAGTGTAGAAAATATTGCATATTGATTGATACCGACAAACAACATATTGAAATTGATTGATACATGCATAGTACATATCGAAATTGATCGACATCTGGTAATGAAATATCGAAATCGATCGATATAAACACGTCGGATAAAGTAAATATCGATATTGATCAATAACGGAGACGCAAACATCGATATTGATCGATACCACTTTTGTACATATCGAAATATATCAATATCGAAAGAAAACCTCGATACCACTCCTTGGTTACTACTTAAAGAGCTGAACAAGCTCTCATGTCAGTTTTTGAATTAGTCACACATTGGTACCAACCTCTGGTGCCTTGTAACCTCAAACAGTAAAAGTGTTAACCGAAAATCTGAAATATCCGATATTACCCAAAGTTATCCGACATCACACTATGGTCTCTGCACCATATTACCTGTAAGTGTTTACTTACATACCTGTGAGACTGGTTCAGTCCTCACAACCGAACAACAGGTATCAGCGCGTGGTCGTGGTTCACGACTTCCGTTGGTATTTGCGTTTTACAACTCGTTGTACCAACATAATTTTAGCTTGAATTTTCCGCCCTTGGGCGAAGGAATCGTGCCTTGACAACGGCACAACTTGTTCTCGTGAGAACACCGCATATCTTCAAAAAATATCGACATTGTGCCGACATAATGACGACTTCACAGCTTGCCTCCTGTCCATTTTTTCTTCTCTAGCGACCTTTCCGCAGGATTCTTCGCGCGACACTGGAATTTTGACTTAAATCAACAAATTTTCAGGGTACAGTCAGGGTACATATTCCTGTATGTTATCAATTATTGAGTTCGTTCTATGTATGCCGGGAGCGTTCTCCCCTTGGCTGCTGCATTTATTCTTGCACGCTCTCGTGAGCTCAAGCCCGGATCGTCGCGTTGATGGACTAACGTTGGACTAACGATGGACTAACGCTGATAAAAAACGGCTTGCCCCATGAGGCGAACCTGAAAATGTTTTTCTGAAAAATAATAATATGATATAATATTTTCCGAAGGTTTTTCGAAGCTGGAGGAAGATTAAAACGAAGGTACAAGCGCGTTGTTTCTTGCAACGTGATTTGCGCCTTCCTATTTCGTTAGATATGCCTAAACCCTACTCTATGGGTGTCCTTCCTGCAAATTTATTTTATGGTTGTCCTTCGCTGACCCGTGTCTTGGCCCAATGAGTTAAACTCTACGGGCAGGATACGTAAAAATAAGCCTGGTGACGAGTAAGCAAAGAGCTCTGCTCTGCGCTTGCGAGGAACCAAAAACCTTCAACGGAAAACAACATCGTAAAACAGTCGCGTTCACAAATAACATACATACCACTTCGTAAGAGAAAGGCACTCACAATTTTCCTCGCGCGTGTGTGCATTTTACGTTTTACAGATATGGAAGTAGGAGAAGATCACCCGCAAGGGCAAGCCTGGGACAAGGAGGGGACATTAAACGAGATAAAAAAACGCAGTGAAGACATCATGGCTCAGTTTGCAGTATGGGAATCTTCGTTCAGGCTTTGATAAGATCGAGATAGGCTCATGTCTGTACACAGAATTTATGAAGGCAATCAAAGAAGACCTGGGTGAGGAATCATAAGTAAACGTCACAGTCTACTTTGGAGAATTGTCTTTGAGAAACAGAGTCCTACTTACGACGACGATCTTCAAGCATTGCTGCGACCGTTTCTATGTCGCGTATAGAGAAGGCGAGCAAGTAGTCTTAGTCGCTGGTGCGAGCGATGTAGCCAAGAAGATCCTAGCGTCCACACAGTCTGAGCTGAGCGTTGAACATCTAAAGAATTGCGGAGAGCAACTGTTGGACTACGACCAGTACACGCGCGTACTCACGTCAGCTGGAACAGTTTTCAAGGACATCTCCACTGGCGACCACGACACTAAGAGTGACCACTCGCTTCTGGCTGACTCTCTGCAACGACGTATGGACACTGCCATCAAGGTGATGGGAAGGCCGAAATACATATATACAAAGGGTGGGTATATACAGGCCAGCCCGGCCAGAAACAACGAGTGGGAAGCAGAGGCCACTCAGCATATCACAGTCTAAGATGAGTTAATAAAATAACTTAGTAGGGGTTTGATTATCGGTCGGAACTGATGGCAGGCAAGATGCAAGGGACACCACAGGGCGAGGGGTGACAGAAGGACGGTCACCCCGGTTTATGGGGGGCGAAAGTCTGTCTCTCCATGGCACCACCTCACCCCGAAGGCGTGAGGTGCCGCGATGCAAGCTAGCCAGGCCGGGTCTAACATCCTACGGTTGGCCACAGAGGCAAACCCCTAAAAAACAAGCATCTTCTGAGACCCTACGAGGTATTTTTCAACCCAGCTAGTGTGGCTCCACCGCGCTGGTCTCTAGATGCGTGCTCTAGGGGCGTATGCCCTTGCATGTGCTGTGGGGATGACCACTCCGCTCCCTCGGGGCTTGGGCCTTCCCAGGATTTTTCAAAATTTTCTTCAAAATATAGGGGGCAAATTTCGGAATCAAATTTTCGAAAAATCTGGGAAAATATAGGTACTCCACGGAGAAATTTCGAAAAATCTGTCCGGCGATTGTGTTGTGACGCTGTCACTCGGACTCGGGACTGTGTCGGCTGCTGCATCACTCCTGCAAGTATTCTCTTAAGTTTTCTTAAGTTTGCTTAACTTTTCTTAAGTTTTCTTATCTTTTCTTAACTTTTTGCGTATAAACCCCCACAAGCCTCCATACGTATAAATTGTAGCGTTGCAGTTAGCTATTGGCCGATGGAGTTATACATCGGTGATATAAGTAAAACTTAAGAAAACTTAAGAAAAATGACACCCAATGACACTTAAGCAAAATGACCGATGACACACACCCCACCCTATGACACTTAAGAAAAGTGACCGATGACACACACCCCACCCTATGACACTTAAGAAAAATGACCGATGAGCACACACCCCACCCCTATGACACTTAGAAAAGTGATCCATTGAAACTACCCACCCTATGACACTTAAGCAAAATGACCGATGACACATCCCCCACCCTATGACACTTAAGCAAAATGACAGATGACACACACCCACCCTATGACATAAGCAAAATGACGGATGTCACATCCCCCACCCTATGACACTTAAGCAAAATGACAGATGTCACATCCCCCACCCTATGACACTTAAGCAAAATGACAGATGTCACATCCCCCACCCTATGACACTTAAGCAAAATGACATATGCTCGAACGTGATTGGCTTTGAGGCTAAGGATTTGCACACGTGTCGGTAAGGAGGATACGAAATGCAGGCACGGGATTGGTGCAGAAAGGAAGCCCTAAACCCGAAATCTACACATGTATGCAAGCAAGTGGAACAATAAATAAAGCTTACAAGCGTACGTACGTAGACGATTCACCATACTGTAGATGGTGTCAGAGCAACTGGATACCGTGTTCTATCTAGCCGAGCAACAGATGGTCTGCGCGTGTGCACAAATAAAGTGCATAGGGTGGGCACGATATGACGATGTATGGCGGCCGGATCTCTGGTTGTCTCGTTGCTCTTCTCCATCCAATATAGGCCAAGAAAGCCACTCGGTATCGCCCAGGAGGATACAGCGTTGGCGCCTGCATCGAACCATCCACCATGCCAGCAGCACAAGTTCAGGAAAGATTGCTAAACACGTGGCCCATAAATCGAAACGGTACTGCATGTATGCATTCGACCGACGCATTGGGACCATAACGGGCCGCACCGTTGTGTATGTTTGTGTTGTTCGCGGCGGTCGCACCTCAGCCGGCCGCCGCTTTAGTACATGCCTGTGCGGATCTCGCGCACCAGGTGCACAACTTGGTAGTGCGCATCATCTTTGGTTGGCTCGAAGAATAATGCCTTTGTCCCGATGTATGCACAGGGTAGCAGTAGCTCCACCGGGTCTGTCTTGTCGACTACCGTGATTCCATGTTTCAGCAGATAAGCATCCTCCACCTCCTTGTATGCCTCGAGCCGGGCCAAGCGGCACAGCACGCGCCTGCTTCCGGGCTCTGACACCAGGTAATATGCCAGAACCTTGGCATACTGGCGCCCCGGAGGCAGCCATATTCCACTTGGTAGATCCCTCAAACCCACATCGCAGATAGAAACGTAGTAGGATACCCGTTTCTCAGCTCTGGTGTACTGTGAGGATGTGAACACCTCCGTGTTCAGGGACATCCGCACGTACACCGTGATTTCACTGCCGGGCTGCCCCGCGTCCTGCTGCGGAGTCAGCATTGCCTGCAGCTGAGGCTGGATGCGGTTGAGGCAGGGTGCGTTGGGGGACAACCGCCTGCCACTACCCAGGAAATAGCAGGGAGCGGTGGCGGCATCTGCATCCGGGTCCCTCAGCACACCGCCCAACGGTCCTGTAGGACCCGCCGCAGGTGTAAAGCACCTCTCGGCCAGCGTGTGCAAGTCACGCGTGCCTGGGTGCGTGAAGGCGTATTCCTCCAGGGCCAACTTCTCGCACATCGCATTCACAATGGCCTCAACCGGTCTGTTCTTGATCCGCCCCTCTTTTACAATACCTTTAACGCGTTGAATGGCCCGCTCCACCCACATCTCCATTGCCGCTCCCACCACCCCTAAGAACTGCTCTTGCCGGAAGAGATGCACCACCGCCAGCCGCATGTTGAATGTCAACATCTTTGTTGGCGCCTTTAATTGCATGATCTTTGCATGCGCCCATAAATGCTCCTTTGCATCCCGTCGTGCCTGTGCAAGTTGTGCATCCGATGCCGGTTCAAGCATCGGTCTGGTACCATCGACGGTGCTGGTTCCTCGCGCATAATGCAACACCGCCCGCCGTAGGTGATGCCAAGCATCCTCCATATTCATGTTCCATGACACCAGCAACTTGCCAAAAACCAAAGGGCTGTAGTACACCACGAAATTCAAAAAGTCCTCCATGGTATACATGCCTGTGGATGCCGCATGTCACCATCACCCATCAACCGTCCCCTCGACAACTGCAGGGCACAACAAACCTTACATCCCTAAGGTTCAGGCGCGTGTCCATCCAGGGAGCTGTCCCCACATCGCAGCCGTCACCTCCGTATTTACCCCGTGTCCCAGCAACCATTACACCCCACAAACCACCAGGGATCAGCCCATTGGCCACCCTGGCGTCACTGGACTCCGAGGCGTTTCACATAACAAGTCGGGGGTGACCGTGGGTCGGGCTGTCGCCTCACCAAAGTACTTAACCACATCATGGTATGGTCGGATGACATCATGGGGGGGTTGGATGCGCGCTGCCCGGCTGGTCATCTCCGTCGTAATCTTGGCTGGCAACACCAACTCCGGATGCGTATTGTTGGAGAGCTTGCCGAGCAGCAGCTTCAAGAACCTTTTCACGACTCCGTACAACACACAGTGACCAAACGGGTGAGCGACTGCCCGCATTGGGTCAAAATAGGGCACGCGCTCCAGGGCACCACGGCCATGCCTTCCCGTATTCCGTGGTGTCTCGATACCAGCTTCCGTCTTTGCCACGAGTTCCCCGTGCTTCTCCTTGTCGATCATCAACCGGGCGTTATCAGCGTACAGGTCAGTTGGAGTGCCGTCCTCATTCGTGATGCCCGTCACATTCACTTCCGTAGCGTACCCACCAAAGTACATACCTCTACCTCCAGGCCCCTGGAAGCCCTCAAACACACTGTATGGATCTGCTCGGTAGCTACCAACTCCCATAAAGTTGCCCATAGTTAACCGCATCACACTATCGGCATACACCATTCCTAGTATCACAGTCAGCGTGTACGTCTTCTTCAGAAACGCGTCATACACTTCAAAGTTCAGGGCTCCCTTCACTGGCAGACCGGCTTTTCCGTGCATGAGAGCCAGTAGCTCGTTCTCGAATAACGACCACAGCACCAACACGTTCTTTTCCTTCTGTCTAGGACCTTTAGTCACCCAAAGGTTTCTGTGGAACTTGTCGTGTTGCCTCACCTGCATCCGGGGAAATAGCGCCCTCCGCCCAGAGCATTTAGCACGTTACCACGACGTGTGCACCACCGTACGGTCACATTCAAAGGCAGAATGCGGGTGGACCGAGGGAGGTGGACCGAGGGGGGTGGGCCGGGGGGAGGGGAGGTACCGTGTAGTGCAGGTCTTCGCATCTGATCGCCGCCACATACACCCATCGAGTACGACCTGCCCTACCACCCTCCCCGGGCAGCATCCATCATGCCGACATCCGTGTACACAAGCTACACAAGCTGATGGCATGCGCGTTGTGGCATGCTTAAGGAGTGAGGGTGGGGGGTACCCGATGTCTGAGCTCCAGACTTGACAGTCGTCCGCCCCTGGTGAGATCACCATGACATGATGCTCAGCGTATTCCACGTTCGGGTCCCCGCCTTCTGGGGTGGGAACCGTCGACGCTTCTCGAAGCAAAGCGCCGTTAACCTGCTTGTCTATAGCCTTAGCCACTTCCGATGTCCAGAAGTCTGGTTGTTGTCGTGCGCTGCGGCGAGCCCGTGCCTCGCAGAACTCGGGGTCCCGCATCCACCTCTTGATGGTATCCATCAAACCAAAGTAGTAGAACCATTCACGAGGACGCACGACCTTCCCTTTTGTCATCTCCACCACCTCAAATCGCTTTTCATTACACCAGCGCGCGGGGGCGCCGTTGGCATCTCTTTCCATTACCGCGCCGCACTCTTCGTCCGCGTTCCATTTGCCGCTATCTGGTTCTCGAGGAAACGCCCGGCACCACCTGGGACATACATGCACTGCATGCGCCATGTGGTCCTGCACTCGCAGGAATGTCTTCATCTTGTAGAGGGACGATGGCAGGCAACAGCGGGACGGTCCACCCATCAACATGATCATCACTTGTAGAAAGCGATCGAACGATGGCCGAGACCACGCCTGCGCAATGCGCAACTCCATGAAATAGCATACCGCTTCGCCAACCGTCGGGACATCGGGAGCGGTGTCACCGTAAAATAAAGGATCCCCGGGGTTAAGGTGAAGGCACGGGTCGTCAATCGCCATTTCCCCGATGTCGGGTGCGTCATCCGTCAGTTGCACCTCCTCGTCCGGGTCGACTAGGCCCTCTGCGGCCGCGGCAAACTCGTCCCACATAGCCGCCTCGGCACAGTTGTGCGCATGGAACGCCTGGCACGCGTTGCGCACAGCACCATTCCCGCACACCTTGTCAGAGTGTGTGCATATACCATGCACGCCGGAAAACGCACACCGTGATGCATGCTAGCAGCAACGTAGTAGTATTCGTACCTTCACAAAGAAATTCTCGTCGCGCAAGTCTTTATCCGCCTTTGCCTCCATCCAGCTGGCCAAAAGCTGGGCGGTCTCCTCATTTTCCTCCTCCTCATCGTCAGTGAAGTGGGTTTCTTCAGCCCCAGCTTCATTTCCGCTCTCAAAACCTGCGTCGCCTGGTGGTGTGCCTGGTGCCTCGTTCTCCGCGTCACAAGCAGCTCCTTGACATGCCCCTGCAGGGTGGTCATGCTCCAAATCAGGTGCTACCTCATCGGCGAACAGCGTGTCCCCAGCGCAGTTCAGGCGTGGCATCTCTTTCACAAGCCATCTTTTTTTATACAGACTTCCGCCACGTTCATGCACCCAGTTCGTAAGCAGCTCCAACCGTGCCCGCTCCTCCGGGTTGCATGGTCCATTCACAGCACCATGCCCCCCTTGCCGGTGATGGAGTTCCGTTCTCAGGCTACGATGACTATGGTAGCACCTCATGACCATCTCATACACCTCGCTTGAGGTCATGCCAATCTCTTGTATGCCCTGCATCGAGCTTCACACATCACATTCCTCATATGTTGCGCGCACAAAGGTCTCCACGCATTGAGACAAACGTCCAAAACACAGGTGCCCTCCGGCAGTCCGCAGGCATCGCGTGAGGAGCTGGGCTACCGGCGAACAGCCGGTTTCAGCTTAAGCTACACGGCATCACAGGCATTACCCAGGTAGGATGGCACACACAGGAATCGTAGTACACACACAAAAAATTATATATATGAAAATCTTGTTTGTTCTACTAATAAGGTTCCACGCGGTCTCCAAGTCGCGCATCTAATCGAAAACACCCTGATGGTCTCTACTAGCATTAGCCAAGTCCGATGACCAGAAGTCTGGTTGTTGTCGTGCGTTGCAGCGTGCCAGGGTCTCGCAGAACTCGGGATCCCGCATCCACCTCTCGATGGCATCCTTCACACCAAAGTAATAGAACCATTATTCATCGGTAGAACGATCTTCCCTCTTGTCGTCTCCACCACCTCAAATCGCTTTTCATTACACCAGCGCGCGGGCGGGGCGCCGTTGGCATCTCTGTCCATTACCGTGCCGCACTCTTCGTCCGCTTCCTCTCCTGCGCCCTGCGCATTCAACACCCTGCCACGCCCGTCGCCTTCGCCCATCTGAAGCTTTTACCACATGAAACATGCTCGCAGGTGCCTATAACAGCGCCCCCCCCCCGTCCAAAAGGGTCGTCCTTGCAGACTTGCACGTACCTCCTTAGCGCTGCCAGAATTCGGCCGTCCGTAAAATGGATGGCCTGGATGTTGCCGTCGGGGTGTGGCGCACTTCCTGCATCACGGATTTGGCGGCATCCACCGGCGCTTTTGACCACACCACATCGTACTCCTGGGTCACTGCGATGTCCGGCAGGCGAACCAGATTCAACTTCACCAGTTCGTCAAAGTCAAACGTTTCCACACTGAAATCGTCATGGAATACGGAGTAGTCGAAAGCGCCGCGCGGTTTGGGGAGTTGTTGCGTGTCGCCCTCCTCATCCGAGTCCGAGTCGAACGCTTCCACTCCGATGCAATGACACCGCATAACGGCAGGGTGGCCAAGCTCCCGCCACTCGGGGAGGGCGTCGTGCTCGAAACAATCGCGGCCGACGGTGATGTGCAGGTCCTTCTTCTCCCCCGTTTTATCCAGCTGGTCAGCCAGGTACAACTCCCCATACGCGGTGTGTGTGAAGTTCTCCAGCAAGCTCATGCCGTAGTCGGTGTTCTGGGCCAAGTTCAGCTTCTTCCGGCGAGCTGCGCTCATCTTCATCCGGTCACAGTGCGCGAGGCGTCCCCGGTTGAGCACGTTGGTCATGTGGACGTGGTCGCTCCCAGTCGGTCCCACCGTCGCGTTGCGCTCTTGCATGCTCTTGGAGGGGCGTGCACTACGCGGGGCGTTGCGCGTTCGACGTGTCGGCGGCGCCTTGACCACGGTGGCCTCGAACGCGGCCTCCAAGCTTGCAGATTTTTTAGCCCGGTTTTTTAGATCCGTTGTCCACCGTCTTTGCAGCTGCTTGACCGCGTCGTGCTCTTCGGCAAGGTCGTGCTTGACGGTTGCCACGCGGAAACCTTGCATTTCCACCTTGCCGAACACCCCATTCCAGGTGATGTGCACACGTTTCCGTGTTACACTGAACACGTGCTTGATGTGCAATATCAGGGCATCCTCCGCTAGTTGCGCCACTTGCGGCATTATCTGCTGCACCTGTCGCTGAAAGTCCTCCAGGTACGTGGCGCTCCCCATACACAGTAGCTCACATAGCTTCCGTTTATTCCCTGCACGGTGCCCGGGTGGCGCTCCATTAGTTGCGGCTGATCGTATGGCGCTTGCAAGGAAACTGAAACAGCAAAAGGAGACACTCACCTGCTCTCCTGTTCTCAATCTGCTGGAGGTAGGCGTTCCCGGTTGACTCGTGCTCGCGCTCTTTGGCGCGCTGCTGCAAACGGGGGCTGCTGCGCTGGGGGGTATTGCCGGTCGCGGTGGTGGTGGCACGGGCCTGCGGCATGCAAGCTGCATTGCCTCCTGGGGGTGGGCTAGCCGTTACGTGGGATCCGTGTCCAGAGGAAATCGGACGCGCACGTACTGGGCTGTGGGCCATCCCCAGGGGTGGCTCCTGAAGTTCGCGCTCAACGAGATTCCTCCGGAGTCGCGGGCTGTTGCGCACGGGAGTTGGGGATGGACTGGACGAGTCAAACTCAAGATTAAGTTCGGGAGTCGCCGGGTCTGCTTCCAGCGGAGGAGGTGCCCCCACAGGGATGTGGGCAGGTGTTGCCGGCAGTGCAGCATCCCTGGCTTCCGTAGTTGCCTCTGGAGGCACTGCCTGGTTTACACGTGCACGACTTGCACGCCGAACCCGTCTGACGCCAGTGCGAAATGCTCGGGCGGCTGTTCGAGGACTTGACGTATTCTGCTGGTCCGGACCCACAGCGGCACGCGGGTTGCTCCGCTCCCCAGCCCCGGAGTTCAACAGCGCCTCGCATTCAGCCAGTCCCAGATGCATCCTCGCGTGCGCCTCTGTTGTCGCTTGCTGCATCTGGCCGATCTCGTCGAGCTGATCGCTGATGGCGTCCCACTCCGCCATGTTCACAACGTCTGGTCCCTCAGCCGTTTGTACCGCTGGCTGCTGCGCCGGCAGCCTCGGACTGCCAGCCCGCTCCGGTGCATCAGCGGCCACGTCCGGGAGGTCAGGCTGTTCGGGTGAAATCGTGGCGCGTTGACCTGCAGTGGGCTGCTCCGGGTGGATCGGAATGCTCGCCTGCTCCTGCACGCTGGGCGTATCGCGTAACCCAGTCACCTCGCCATGCGTAAGCGGTATTACCAGGCTGGGGAGGTTCTTTGCCCGGGTGTGGCGGTTGAACTTCATGCAGGCCTCCATGTCCATACGTTGGAACGCCTGCAAGCTCATGCCCTTTCGCTTGGGAATGGTGGCACGACGATTCCTTAGGCGATCTCGTACGATCTTATGTGCCTGCAGGTCCGTCAACGGCCGCTCGCTCTCCTTGTATCTGTCAACCATGTTTTGCACACAAAGATTCAACCTGTGCACTGCCTGCGGGTCGTGCTTGATATCCTTCTTGTTGTCCACAATGAGTCCAGCACCCACATCGAACCCCGGGGGAACCGCCATTATGCTGGTCTCCGCGTCATACGCCTCGCCTGGTCCGCGATTCCGGGTCTTCTTTCCGGCGTTCGCCTGAGGGGGTGGGAGGATAAGGTCATGGGTGAAAAGGGCATTGAACTCCAACGAACATGGCAAACAAACAAACGTGACACACCGCATACATGAGCAAACGCCTAACAAGGCTCAGGCGCGCGCCCGGGGAGCTGTCAGCACATCGCTGCCGTCCCCTCGGCAAGCGCACAGCACAGCAAACATGGCATCCCTGTTGTGGGGGGCAGTAGGTCCTGGAAATCAAAGGGAATTTAACTCCAACGAACGAGCTACGGAAGGACGGAAATGAGCGATTATTTTACAACTTATATACAAAAGACTGTTTGTAGCCGACTGCACGAAGGCAGCGCGTTCATCATGCTTTCTAGGTGCATATGCATTCTACATTAGAATCCTCTACGAATTTGGCTCGCTTGCGTTGCATTTCTTCTTCGCTCCCTTCTTTCCTTCTGCGGCACAACGAACACGCCCAGCCAGGGCATCAGTTCTGCTAACATCTTGCACAGGGCCAGCGTGCAGCCACCAACAACACCGTAAATCGCAACCAATGCCAAAGCGCAAGCAACGGCCCGCGTCAGGAAAGCCCGTGGCAAGACGACAGAGGGGAGGGAGGCTTACTTGGTCGACGCGCTCTCCTGGCCGCCATCTCTTGTACTGCTGCGCGTTCACTCGCCAGCTGCGCCGTAGTCGTGATGCGCATGAAGTGCCCCGGATAGCTCCCCGATGACATAAGGTGCAATACCCTGATGGGCTGCGATGAGGCTAGCGTAGCCCCACTCGGCGGGCCGAAGAGTTGCATCGTGAACGGGGGGAACTGCCTGGTCTGAGGGGTATCCGGCTCAAAGGGATATTGATCAGCATCTAGACGAAGCACCCACTCATCTTCTGGCGGATGGATCCGGTACACCTGGATGCAGCGTTGGACGCTGGCCGCTAACAGAAGCAAGCCCTCTTCGGTGCCATAGGAGTGCGGCGTACTCAGTAGTGCGCGCGCTTCCAGCGACAGGTCCCAGTTGAACTTCGGCGTAACCGTATCCTCGAACTCCCCGCTTTGAACTTCATCGTATAACCGCTCCAGATTTCCCCGGAGGACCGCATTATGTAGCACCATTCCATCGTGCTGGAACTTCACGAAGTTGCTGTCCGTGGTTCCCAGCTCGGCTGCCACGGCCCACATCCAGCAATCCCCATCCGCGGGGACATCTTCCAGAACGAAACCAGCCTTGGCAACGAACTCCCCCACCGCCTGCAACGACTCAAATCCCCGGTCGCCAACCCACTCCACCGCCTGGACCCCGCTGAGCTGCGCCTGCCACGTGGGTGGCTGGTGCGTCGATAGGTAGCCGCCGTCCTGGGTCTCCATGAGCGTGCTCAAGATCTTGGCCTCCGTATCCAGGGTGTCCGTGGCATACGACAAGATCACGGGAATATCCTTGCCATCCACATCGGCCTTGCGGACAACGGCAACCAGTTTGCCATCCTCGGCATGTATAACTGTGCTCATGCCGTGACTGTGCTCGCTGCACACCTCAGGTAGGTTCGCAGCGTCTGGTCCGACAGCGCGTTCTCCCTCCGACTGCTGTGCCGGCAGGCTCGGACTGCCAGCCCCCTCCGGTGCATCAGCGGCCACGTCCGGGCGGTCAGCCTCTTCGGCGCATTCACCTGCAGTGGGCTGCGTCTGCATGCCAGCCTCCTCAAAGGGTGCACCTTCCGCCCCTGGCGCAGCCGTCGGTGCTGACTTTGCACCATCCATACACGGGTCCGCCGCGCACATGCCGAGGGTCGATCCACACCATGCCCCGTCTGACCACTGCTGGACGCCTTGCTCGAAGACGCATGTACATCGGCACGGAAATGCGGGCTTGCCAGGGTTCCAGTTATGGGTGAGTGCGGCGGCGACCTGCAGCGCGAATTCCTTAGTGGGGCGCGCTATGGCCTGTTCCAAGTGTTTGCAAAGGAAGCCATCCGCATCAAACAATGGGCGTACCGGGCTCCTAAACAATTTATCTTGAAGCCAATAAAACTTCCTCTCATCTTCCTGCTGCCTCTTTGCCTGCGACCTTCCCCCGCGCTTGCGTTTTTTTGGAGGGTCCGCCGGGTTGGAGGGGGATGCTGCAGTCGGACCGGATGGCTGCTTGCGCTGCGCCGGCTCCTCCGTCTGGCCTCCTCGTCTGGCGGCCACCGTGACAGCCTTGATGACGGACTGCGCCGTTGGGCAACGGGCACCTGCTGCCTTGAAGAGGGGATGCTCGTGAAAACCATCAACACAGGACGACTGCACGACGGTGGCACTATTGTCGACGCCGGTGCTGTGCGGACGAGCAGCAGGGCCCGTAAGGCGCCATCCTCTCCACGATGCCAGCTCCTCACGCTTCTCTGCGGTGATTTCAGCCTTGCGCCCAAAAGCTCCGTCCAGCATTCTGCACGCCATGGCCACGTCCGCAAAGTCCACCACGGCCCGTGCCCGCGCCTCCGCTGCCGACAACGGCTCGAAACAGGCTAGGCTCGCGGGGTGCTCTGGGTGCACCTGATGCACCAGGAGAGGTGGCTGCATTTGGCCCGCCAACCGGAATGCATAGCACGCAGCGCACATGACGTGTCCGAGCTGGGAGAGGTCTGAGCCCTCGATGGGCTGCACGCAATGCTTACACGCGTACACCTGAGGCAGGCTGTCGTAGCACCCCCGGAATCGGATGTCCGCCTTGCACGCAACGCACACCAGCCGCGTGGGGAGACCATACATGACTCGCAGGGTGTGGGGCATCGGATGAATCTGGTTCTCCAGGTCAATGGTCGCGTTAGGTAACACGGACACCGCCCCGTACAGGCAGATGGTGAGCGACCGCTGGTTTCGGAAGGCGGCCCAGTCATCCGTCCTGCCTGGGCTTATTCCACGGTGGGCGACGTGGGTGGCCGGCCACATCGTCACCCACCCCGGACCACCACCATGGCGAACCCGCTCAAAAGGGTGGCTGGTGGGGTAGCCTTGACATGCGTCTGGCAACCGCATGTTGCCATCGTTCCAGATCTGAGGCAGCCGGGTGTCTGGACAGACCTCCGTACATGCCTGGTCGTCGAGGCAAAGGAGTGCCGAGAAAGTGTGGATGGCCTCTTCACCGAGGTTCGGGGCCGCGTCAAGACCAATCTCGATACGGAAGGGCGCGATGTCGAGGTGGTCGATCTGGTCCGGGCTGTCCGGACACCGTCCCAAAGCAGCAGGATTCTCGTAAAATTCATAGCCAGCTGCAGTCCGACCGCGGTGGCGAAGGACGGCGTCCACGCCCTCTCGCATGGTGCCCTGGAAATACAGGTGGACCGACTGCATCTGGCGCGCAGCGTGCACAGTAGGGGCGTCCTCCTTGATTTTCGACCAGTCGCACCTAACCTGGTAACGGGGATGCGGCGTCGTTATCGGTGGGTTTCTCGCCGTGCCGACCTCATCCGCGAAAAGCCCAGACACTTTCACGTAGTCACTGAAATCGAAGATGGTCCGGTAGTACTGATCATTGGCCGCGAGTGGCATTCGCGCTTCCTTGGCCAGGCGTATCGCAGCCGCTGCGCCATCCTCCCATGCCTTCAAGCGCGTAGTAATCCGCTGGTGAGGCTCTTCTGCAATGTAGGCGCCAGTCGGTACGTCCGTCGGTTTAGTTGCGATGTACTCGAAGGCCATTTTAGCCTTGCGCCAACGACGCTGCAATGTCGACAAGAAGTCGTCGAAGTCCCGTGAAGCCTGCTGCTGCAGTGTAATGCATTTAGCAGCGCGGCATGCGTCATCCCCGCTGCTGGCTATGGCCGCTGCCTTCGCCGTCTGCCACTTGGTCATGGCAGCTTGGCAGGACACGGCCCAGGATTTAAGCTGGGTGTACTCCCTAATTTGCATATCAAAGATGGCCAGGGCTATGCCATCCCTCATCTCCTTCACAGCAGCCACCAGATCCCGCCTGCCATCTCGTGCTTCCCGCTGCCACGCTGCACCTCTGCCAGAAAACATATACTTGTCCAATAGGTCGTTTGTAATGATGTGAAATGCAAACGGTCGTTTGTCACCCTCCCGGCTGCGTTCGTCGCAATATGACACCTGGTCCGCCGACGGAAAGCAGGACGTCCAAGGTGGTACCTGTACACATGTGGGCACAGCACAACAAACACATCACCGCTTAGGTTCCGGCGCGTGTCCGGGGAGCTGTCCCCACATCGCAGCCGTCCCCTCGGCAGGTGCACAGCACAACAAACACATCACCGCTTAGGTTCCGGCGCGTGTCCGGGGAGCTGTCCCCACATCGCAGCCGTCCCCTCGGCAGGTGCACAGCACAACAAACACATCACCGCTTAGGTTCCGGCGCGTGTCCGGGGAGCTGTCCCCACATCGCAGCCGTCCCCTCGGCAGGTGCACAGCACAACAAACACATCACCGCTTAGGTTCCGGCGCGTGTCCGGGGAGCTGTCCCCACATCGCAGCCGTCCCCTCGGCAGGTGCACAGCACAGCAAACACATCACCCCTCAGGATCCTGCAACGAGCGCGCATCGCTAAATCAGTCACTTTAATTAAACAAGGCATTATTTGTTACAACATTGTTTGAATGGTACTAGTTGCCTCTATTCTATGAATAACTCAACATGGCCCGTGCCCGCGGAAAGTTGTCATGCAAGCGTTCTAATCCTCCATGGTCCACCGGCCTGGCTCGCTGCCTTCTTCTGCCATCGGTTTACGGTCCTTCTCAAGCTTGTTCCGAAGCATGTACGCAAACTTCTTAACAACCCCGCCGCACAACAACGCGTGCATGAATTCCTGCATACCAGCCAATAGCACGCAACTCGTGTGTTCAGGTATCACTTCCCACAGCACATACTGCTCAAGCTCCAGATCGAGCTCTTGTGCTGTGCCCAGCAGCACACTTTCTTTATTGCGTTGACGTGGGCCTGGGGCTAACGATATCAGTTGCCAGAGTTCATGACGGCAGAGAAGCATCCGTACCCGCTGCATACCTACGGAAACAGCGCAACGCGGACTATAGGATTGCTGGTATCCGAATGCAGGCAGTAAAATATATTTCAAAAGTTGCTTACATCTAGGGGGCTGCGCCACGCCCTTCCCTAGCGCACTCACTACTATCGATGCAGACAGTTTATTCCTCTACAGCTTAGTCGCACTAACCTACTCCTCGCCATCCTTCAGCTTGGTGACCCATCGATATCGAACCATTGCACTGTGTCGCCAATTGCATCCGTCCATGAACGTTTCCGGAGCGCGCCATCTTGATCTTGGCTACTCTGTCTGCCGCTCCCTACTGCCGCATCACTTGCGGAGTCTTCGTGACTGTGATCTTCGTCATCAGTACTGCTGTCGTCATCGGAAGGGTCCCCCCCCGGCGGCGGGTTCTGAGCGGTACACTCCAGAACGCTCGCAAATTCATCCCAGTGCAACCAGTGCTCCTTTCGGCCCCAGGTAGCCGCAACCTCCCGATCGTACACCTTCACGACGACATAGCCGTTTGGGGGTTGGGTGTCCTCCACTTCCGTGTTGTATGTTCCGGATTCGACACGTTTGCCATCTGGCGATGGCGTCCACACATACCAAGGATCAAAACGTACGATTTTGGCTGCAAACATGTATCCGAATAAATCCGCCGGAGCTCCCTCGTTGTACTTGAACGCAAACAAGTTGCAATCTGGTATTGTCAAGCGTGCCCCGATTTCCACTTTGCAGGACTCCCGTGCCCATGTGAACTCCTACCGTCCAAACCACCCACAAACCCGATCGAAGAATCAGCATATGCTTACACGGCCACGCATAGTCGTCGGTGGTGTCAGCAAGGAGTTACTGGCAATGCAACGCTTACTGATATTACGAAACAAGAGAGCCCGCAGACCAAGAACCTGCCTTTGCTCAGTTTCACACTGCCATTGACCAACCTCCACCATCGTCCCCAACCAAACATGCCGTGTGGTGTACGCAAGGAGTGTCTTGCAATGCAAAGCTTACTAATGTTACCAAACAGGAGAGACCGTCGACCAACAAACTTTAACCGAGACCCGTTTATACCTTAGGGAAGGCTGCGCCTGCGGTCCTGAATGCCTCCGGAGCGCGCGCGGTCATGCAATAGCTTGATCGCTGGAGGCGTGCCAGTGACAAGCATCCCGGTGGTAGGGTCAACATAAGTTGCCTCAAACGCTTCTGCCAAGGCGGATGCGGTGGGCCTCTCCGCCGCTGCTATTTTCCCGCAGTCAAGGATAAGGCTGGATAGCTTCGAGGCCACCATGGGGATGCGTGTCCGCTTGTTCAGGATGTTGGGCACGCGCGCATGGGTGTCTTCGTCGCACACGCTTCGCAGCGCATCCCTTCCATCCCGTGTGAAGAGGCGTACGAGGAGGGCCGCAACAGCCCAAATGTCCGTCGCGGGAGTCGGACCACCTTCGCCATACTCCGGAGCCCACACTGATCCTCTTTTTTGCACCTTACGTCCTTGACTCCAGCGTGCTCGAGAGAAGGCATCCACCGCGATTCCGTCATGGGGTTGCCGACGTGCCAACCCGAAGTCGATGAACACTAAGCTCCCAGGGCGGCTGGGACAGAGCACCAAGTTATGTGCGCGCAGGTCCCCATGCGCAACTCCACCAGCGTGCAGCGCCCGTAGCCCGCGCACCATGCGCAGGCAGATTTCCCGCTTGCACGCCATGTCCAGAGGGCATGTTGGCTGCCGAAGGAAGGCGTCCAGGCTGATCCCATGGTCCATGAACAGCAGGAAGGGTGTAGGACGATGGCCCGGGCGCGGGCGGATTCCGTAGTTGTGTGGTGGCACAACATACTCCGGAGCCGCCCGCCACGCGCTGGTTGTCATGTAGAGCTCGCGTGCGCATTCCACATATCGCTTCTCAAGCGTGGGATGACAGGTATTGTTGAACTCCTTGTACACCAAGGGCACGGTGCCGTTCACAGTGCACCCAACGCGCAAGTCGCCGTATCCACCCCGGACATGCTCAGCTTTACCCAATGGGGTAGATTTGTCGATGGCCTCGTACGACACTGGACCAATCCCACAAGTCTGTGCCAGGGCATGTAGCACGTCTGCATTAAACTGGATATCCCCATGGATGAACCATTCCGCACTGAGCTTGGCCCAAAAGTCGACACTCGGACCAACGAAACGGGTTCGCACATGGGCACCAGCCCCATCGCTCTCCGCCGGCGGACATTGTGGTTGACTCTTCGCCGCAGCCTTAGCCTTCTTCCTACGTTGTCGTTTATGCGCATTTGAGCAACGGCGTTTGTTTCGCTGTTGCACCTACAGCATCAACGACAATGGGCATTGCCCATGACAAGTTAACACCATTGTACCCCAGCACGCACTAGCACTCCTATCGCTATTTCAACTACTATTCCTACTACTACTATTACGGCTACTACTATTGATACTATTCCCATCGTGACTATCTCCTATAGAATGTTGTAATAATACCTCCTATACTATTACAAACCGGACTCCGCACTTCCCGTGCGACTACCATACACGTAGGGAGAGCTAACAACCCTCTTAACACGCAACTCCCGACCCATGGGCATCCACAACAACCCTCCGCAAACCACACCTCGGGTTACAGGCGCGTGCCCGGGGAGCTGTCCCCACATATTGAGCATCCCAAGCAACCTTCTACAACCGGGCGCCTGCCCACCATGCACACCGCCGTCCAGAATACGGTACCGCCCACTATCACATGGAGCCCCTAAGCTATTCATGCGACTCCCGTACACATCGCAACCCACACCGTACCTCGGAAAGACCCACATCGTCACTTGTAATGAACAAATCACAAGCTGTAATATAAAACAATACTGGCAAGCGGTGACTCAGTAGCGTTATCTTTAATATACTATTTACATAGTGTTCAAAAGAGGTTCACTCAAACCAGTTCTGCCTACAGCATGGGCACGTCACCCACCTCGAGGAGGCAAGGGTTTCTACAAGCAAAGAAAAACACGAAATATGCATGTATTTCTCTTTACACTCGCATCCTAGGCCACCGCAGTCCACTACATCCTCCGGATCCACTTCCTCTAAACACACTATGCAGAACGCCTCCTCGGATCTGGGGAAAAAGGCCCTCAGAACGTCCTCCCAGGTGTAATCCTCCTCCACTTCATCTCCCTGTGCGAACAGGGAAGCCCGTGACCTAGGATCATTATGACATCACGTCACGCAGTTCCTCCTAAACATTCCAACCTTTACCCAATACGGCACCGCCCACTATCACATGCAGCCCCTAAGGATCAGGCGCGTGTCCGGGGAGCTGTCCCCACATCGCAGCCGTCACCAACAGCCTGCGCACTAACCCATGCGACTTCCATACACACCGTGCCTCGGTGACGCCACGGGTCCGGGGGCGCGTAGGGAGTGCTAACAGCCCTCTTAACACGCAACTCCCGACCCATCGGCTTGATGCCACCACCCGTCGCGGGTCTGGGGGCGCGTAGGGAGTGCTAACAGCCCTCTTAACACGCAACTCCCGACCCATGGGCATCCACAACAACCCGCCACAAACCATACCTCGGGTTACAGGCGCGTGCTCGGGGAGCTGTCCCCACATCTTGAACATCCCAAAGCAACCTTCTACAACCGGGCGCCTGCCCACCATGCACACCGTCGCCCAGAATACGGTACCGCCCACTATCACATGCAGCCCCTAAGGATCAGGCGCGTGTCCGGGGAGCTGTCCCCACATCGCAGCCGTCACCAACAGCCTGCGCACTAACCCATGCGACTTCCATACACACCGTGCCTCGGTGACGCCACGGGTCCGGGGGCGCGTAGGGAGTGCTAACAGCCCTCTTAACACGCAACTCCCGACCCATCGGCTTGATGCCACCACCCGTCGCGGGTCTGGGGGCGCGTAGGGAGTGCTAACAGCCCTCTTAACACGCAACTCCCGACCCATGGGCATCCACAACAACCCGCCACAAACCATACCTCGGGTTACAGGCGCGTGCTCGGGGAGCTGTCCCCACATCTTGAACATCCCAAGCAACCTTCTACAACCGGGCGCCTGCCCACCATGCACACCGTCGCCCAGAATACGGTACCGCCCACTATCACATGCAGCCCCTAAGGATCAGGCGCGTGTCCGGGGAGCTGTCCCCACATCGCAGCCGTCACCAACAGCCTGCGCACTAACCCATGCGACTTCCATACACACCGTACCTCGGTGACGCCACGGGTCCGGGGGCGCGTAGGGAGTGCTAACAGCCCTCTTAACACGCAACTCCCGACCCATCGGCTTGATGCCACCACCCGTCGCGGGTCTGGGGGCGCGTAGAGAGTGCTAACAGCCCTCTTAACACGCAACTCCCGACCCATGGGCATCCACAACAACCCGCCACAAACCATACCTCGGGTTACAGGCGCGTGCTCGGGGAGCTGTCCCCACATCTTGAACATCCCAAAGCAACCTTCTACAACCGGGCGCCTGCCCACCATGCACACCGTCGCCCAGAATACGGTACCGCCCACTATCACATGCAGCCCCTAAGGATCAGGCGCGTGTCCGGGGAGCTGTCCCCACATCGCAGCCGTCACCAACAGCCTGCGCACTAACCCATGCGACTTCCATACACACCGTGCCTCGGTGACGCCACGGGTCCGGGGGCGCGTAGGGAGTGCTAACAGCCCTCTTAACACGCAACTCCCGACCCATCGGCTTGATGCCACCACCCGTCGCGGGTCTGGGGGCGCGTAGGGAGTGCTAACAGCCCTCTTAACACGCAACTCCCGACCCATGGGCATCCACAACAACCCACCACAAAACATACCTCGGGTTACAGGCGCGTGCTCGGGGAGCTGTCCCCACATATGGAACATCCCAACAACCTTCTACAACCGGGCGCCGTCCCACCATGCACACCGTCGCCCATAATACGGTACCGCCCACTATCACATGCAGCCCCTAAGGATCAGGCGCGTGTCCGGGGAGCTGTCCCCACATCGCAGCCGTCACCAACAGCCTGCGCACTAACCCATGCGACTTCCATACACACCGTACCTCGGTGACGCCACGGGTCCGGGGGCGCGTAGGGAGTGCTAACAGCCCTCTTAACACGCAACTCCCGACCCATCGGCTTGATGCCACCACCCGTCGCGGGTCTGGGGGCGCGTAGAGAGTGCTAACAGCCCTCTTAACACGCAACTCCCGACCCATGGGCGTCCACAACAACCCACCACAAAACATACCTCGGGTTACCGGCGCGTGCCCGGGGAGCCGTCCCCACATCTGGAACATCCCAACCTTCTACAACCGGGCGCCTGCCCACCATGCATACCGTCGCCCATAATACGGTACCGCCCACTGACACATGGAGCCCCTAAGGATCAGGCGCGTGTCCGGGGAGCT
>LGRX02035082.1:0-65775 GCA_001247695.2 Cymbomonas tetramitiformis | reverse complement strand
ACACAAGCATCTTGGGGGCACAGTGGACAGACACGCATCTGGGGGGGCACAGCGCCTGCCGGGCGCATGGAACCGAGCTTGGGGCGCGCCTGCCGGGCGCATGAAACCTAGCTGGGGGGGCGCCTTGTCGGGCGCATGGAACTGAGCTGGGGGCGCACATGCCGGGCGCATGTGTGGTTTGGTGTGGTGTGTGTGTGGTGAGCAGCAGGAGCGATTGGAGCAACAAAGCATGCCGCGACATGACGAGCGAAGCCATCGAGGGAGCGTGGACATCGCCGTTGCAGTTAACCCACATGATCTGATTAGTAGCCGACAAGAATGTTGTTGCCATAGGAATTAGCCACGAAGAAGTGAAAAATTCATCCATGGTAGAACGTAGGTTGCAATCTTGCAAATGATTAGAGAGATGCGCTTAGGTTGGCGGGCGGCAATGTAAGTAAGGCATGTATATAAATGTAAATGTGTGTGGGGCATGCATTATGTTGGGTAGGATTGTTGGTGTTACACGTAAACACGTGTTTCAGAAATGTGACCGTGGCAAGGAGAGTGTGGGCAAGTCCCCGACTACACAAAGGTATCGGGTTGGCAGCCCAAAATTTGTGTGGATCCCTTCTTGTGGCGGGCCATGGGCATTCCAAGCAAGGAGGCAACTTTCTTGATTCAATCCTTAGCCACACACCGTGGAAAGCAAGGGGGGTTGAGTAGCGGTGTTAAGCGGCAATTATAGGTTGAATACCCTTCCAGAGGGTTGTCTACTTGGGAGGAATGCCCGTCACGTGCCTGAGCACACTTAATAATGGATAACATGAGTATAGGGGGGGGGGAGCATGCACAACTTGCAATGAATCCTTGAGGGCCTGAAAGACATGCCCCCTGAAAACTCATTTTCAGGGCCTGAAAATGGTTTTGAGGACATGAAAATGGTTTTCAGGGCCTGAAAACGGTTTTCAGGGTCTGAAAACTCATTTTCAGGGCCTGAAAATGGTTTTCAGGGTCTGAAAACTCATTTTGAGGGCCTGAAAATGGTTTTCAGGGCCCGAAAATGGTTTTCAGAAAATGGTTTTCAGGGCCGAAAATGGTTTTCAGGGCCTGAAAATGGTTTTCAGGGCCTGAAAATGGTTTTCAAGGCCTGAAAAGCAGGGCCTGAAAATGGTTTTCAAGGCCTGAAAAGTCATTTTCAGGGCCTGAAAATGGTTTTCAAGGCCTGAAAAGTCATTTTCAGGGCCTGAAAATGGTTTTCAAGGCCTGAAAAGTCATTTTCAGGGCCTGAAAATGGTTTTCAAGGCCTGAAAAGTCATTTTCAGGACCTGAAAATGGTTTTCAGGCCCTGAAAATGGTTTTCAGGCCCTGAAAATGACTTTCAGGCCCTGAAAATGACTTTCAGGCCCTGAAAATGGTTTTCAGGCCCTGAAAATGGTTTTCAGGCCCTGAAAATGAGTTTTCAGGCCCTGAAAATGCCTTATGTGAATTTTCAGGGCTTGGAACATTGTAAAATTTTCAGGCCCCGAAAACCATTTTCAGGGGGCAAGATGAGGACATGAGAATATAATTCTAAACTTTATATAACACGAAAAGTGAATAATATTTTCAGGCCCTGAAAAAAAAGTTCAGGGGGCATCTTAAGAGTGTGAATTCCAAATTTTCAGGCCCTGAAAATTGGTTTAAAATTTATATTATCCATGAAGTTTTTTCTAAGGTGTATAACTAGCCTAGTATAAAACAAGTTCAGACCCTGAAAGTGATTTTCAGGGCCTGGAAACCATTTTCAGGGCCTGAAAATGGCTTTCAGGCCCTGAAAAATATTTTCAGGGCCTGAAAAAAAAGTTCAGGGGGCAATTTTTCAGGGGGCACAAAAAAAGTTCAGGGGGCAATCGTAAGTAGACCCCCATCTGCCGGATGTACTCCCAACAGAATACTACGGAGGACACTGTGACACGTCCTACACGAACAAGGACAACAAACCATTTGCAGGGACTGTAACGTGGCCCAAAGAACTTACATTGATGGGATACCTTCCGAAGCACTTTGGACAGATTCTTAGCACCATAGGGATTCACCAGAGAAGACTGAAGCCTCTCCTCAAGAAGCTTTCCAGGCTGTGCAGATACCACACCCGCATTAGACGTGACGCCTTCCTTAATGGTCATGCTAGGGTCGAGATCCATGACCCTTTCAGAACCACTCTTAGCCGAATTACGGGTATCACTGAAGAAGAAGCTGTTAAAAGAGCAAAACATTTTCTTCCCCTGACCTCCCTTGAATGACTATCATTTCCACCCTTTCTCTTCTCTTCATTCAGGTGAACACTTTATTAACACTTCCCCCTCCCCCCTCTTAGGTGGGAGGGTCCCCCCTCCTACCTTAGCCCCCTCCACCCCCACACTCCGCTCCCTCCGCCCCGCCTTCCCGACCCTCCACCACCGCCCTTCCTCCGCCTCGCTTCCGCCCTCTTTTTCCACCACAGATGCAGCCTCGCTCCACTTCCACCTCCTCTGCTGCTTCTCCGCCGGCACGACCTTTTTAGCGCTCTGCGTAGTTTTGCCATGCCGCGGTTTCCTAGGTTGATCCGACCTAGATGAGCCCTTTGGGGCGCGCTATGAGAATGATTTCAGCTCCCTCTGTTCTACAGTTGCCTGCTTGCAGGATTACAGCGGACTCATGACATTGTCATTATTCTCAGCGTAAATGTTATATTATTACCGAGCAGTACGAGGATTATTCTCGACTCCGCTCACTGAAATACATCGCCAAAAACAATAATCTCCAGATCGTTGAACCGACCATGCACATCTCGACATGGGCCGCGTTTGTCTCCAAGGTAATAGTTTCTAAATTCACCCCTTCTGTCAATTTTATGTTATTTTAATGTTTATCGCGTTCCGCTGCTTCTCACCTATCCGTTTGATCGCAACAGTATCTTCCAGATCTTGCGAGTATTCGCAAAGCCGAAGATGATCTTTTGGCGGAGAGCGTTCCAGAGAAAGTATCTGAGTCCGTCGAAAACTTGCAAAAAGCGGCGGAGAAGGCCCCAATGCAACACGAGCCTGTCTCTCCTCGACCTGAAGGACAAGATACTGCTTTGATGCAGAAAGGTGTCGTCGTCATTGACACCACACCGATTTTCCGCAAACGAGGATATGCCTACATTTTGGACAGCGCCCCGACGTGGAAAGCTCCAGACGGCAGCGTCCGTGAAGACGACGCGACGGTGGCCCGCATCCGATTTGCAAATAAGGAAGCAGGAAAGGACGACGAACTCGTGAGATCGAAACACTACCTTTGGATCATAGGTAATCTCCCTTTCTCTATCTTAGATAAAATATTATATCTTCAAATACTGAGAATTAATTTGCTTTTGTGTTGGCAGGGGATGTCGGCACTCGGCAGTGCGGACCTTCTTCCTCAATCTTTGGCTGAGGTGCCAACGCAACCAGTTGCCAACTCGACACTCGACAGCGATGCCGGTGAGCCGATATAAAACATCTCTCGCTCTCTATCTCCCTTTCTCCTTCGCTCTCCGTCTTAGGTCACAAAAATGATATATGTATTCAAATACTGAGAATTGATTTGCTTTTGTGTTGTGAGAAGGTTCCGATGGTAGCAAGCCTGTATCTCCTGGAGCTGCGTGTCCATCTCCAACGCAAAAAGTTGCCAGCTCTGAAAGCGATGCCGGTGAGCCGATATAAAACATCTCTCGCTCTCTATCTCCCTTTCTCCTTCGCTCTCCGTCTTAGGTCACAAAAATGATATATGTATTCAAATACTGAGTATTGATTTGCTTTTGTGTTGTGAGAAGGTTCCGATGGTAGCAAGCCTGCATCTCCTGATGCTGAGGTCTGTGGAGACGAAGCTGAGGTGCAAACGCAACCTCCAGTTGGAGGTGGACACGATACGGGTCGTAAAGAACCATTTCCAGAAATGGCTACACCTCCTTCACTTCTGACTTCACCTCTAACTTCAGCTGCTTCGCCTGCTCAAGGCACTCGTGGAGCTGCTCGAAGATTCTCTGCAGCAAGCCCTGCTGCAGGGCCATCGGCGGCAAGCCCTGCTGCGGGGCCATCAGCGGCAAGCCCTGCTGCAGGGCCATCAGGGGCAAGCCCTGCTCCAGGGCCATCAGGGGCAAACCCTGCTGCAGGGCCATCAGGGGCAAGCCCTGCTCCAGGACCATCAGGGGCAAGCCCTGCTGCAGGGCCATCAGGGGCAAGCCCTGCTCCAGGGCCATCAGGGGTAAACCCTGCTGCAGGGCCATCAGGGGCAAGCCCTGCTCCAGGGCCATCAGGGGCAAACCCTTCTCCAGGGCCATCAGCGGCAAGCCGTCTCCCATCAGCGGGCCCTGTATCTCCTGCAGCTGGAACCCCGCAGCGGCATCCTGCTGCATTCATCATGGAGCAGGATGCTGAGGCGATTGTGTCCCCTTCAAAGACTCCGAAGACCGCCGAAGAAACCGAGGCAGAGGAGCAAAAAAAACAGGCTGCCATTCGCAAGTATGCATCTTCCCTCCTGAGATTTCGACACCAACATTTCCGTCGTCGACGACAATACTCTGACTTCGACGACTTCATCTCTCCGCTTCCCTCGCCTTCGCCTTACACGCCCCCTAGTCACCATCTGGTGGTGTCTGGTGGTGCTATCGCACTCATTTCGCCCCTCGCCATCGTCCCTTTTGGGTTTCTTCCCATGCACTCAATCATGTCCCCTCTCCGCATTTTTCAGCACTTTCCACCTCCCTACCCCCTCTTCATCGACGCATTCGCTCTGGTGGTGCCTGGCCGCTTTTGGCTCTGGCACCGTACAGGCATCGGTTAACCGTGACCTTGGTGGCGCTCGACACACTCCACCATCGAGGGCATCGCCGCCGCCGAAATTCATCCCCACCAAGAATTAGAACAGTACGTCGGCAGTTTTGTGTTGTGACCTAGCAAACCTAGACATGCAGTTGTTGCTTAGCCATCGCCCACGCGGGGATCCGCCACTAGATGGACTGAAAAAGGTCCCATTGGGCCGAGTAACATTTGTGTACTAGCAAGGACCTAGGGTAAATTGCCGCATCCTGCTTGTGACCTCACACCTTCGGGGGTGAGGTGGTGTCATGAAGGGGGTGACTTTGTGTCATTGACAGTCGCCCCCCTTTCTGTGTCACCCCTCACTGTGAATGTCACATGCAGTCTGGCACGTGCTCTCCGACCGACAGCCCGACACTCAAAACCCTAAGTAATTTTGTTATCAAATTGTCTTAGCCGTTTTACCCGTTCCTGACTGTCTCCAGAAGCTGTGAATATATATCGTAACTATATATATATATATATATCACACTCTTCGTTCGTGAGCGTTCCCTTCGGCAGGATACCGAAGGGAATGCCGTTTGCGGATGCTGGTTCCCGCTTCCGCCACACGGAAGCGGGGAATCCGGGATCTGCTTCCAGTCACCGAATCTGTGCGGGGATGCTTCCTAGCGTTAATAATACCTTATATTAAACATTATTCGCTTCTAATATATCGCGAAGACTTGTCAATCTCTTCATTAATCTACCCTGCGCACTAGGTTTTAGTGTAAAGCGCTTAAGAAGCGCGAACGGAAGCGGACAGATTCCAGAAAAATACCGGTGTGATTTCGATAACGGCTTAGAAGTCCTTCCGCTTTAATCGAACGGCTGTTCGGAATTCGTAAGCAATGAAAAATATAATTCGCATCTGAGGAATCAAACAAGGAATCCATCGCGCTTTTCATTACACTCTTAAAGTCTTAATACGCCGTAGAACGTGCTGATGGATGGTATTGCAATACTGTATGCATACTAGATACTTCAAGTATACATATGAGAAACTGCAAAAAAAACTTGTTGCATGGTCGCGAAGCGACCATGGCACCATGCATTTAATATTACTAGGCGGATCGATCTCAAAAAGAGATCTCCACTAGGCCATCTGACCATAGGAGCATGTGCGCGACAATGCGTCCCAACATGCCATGCCATAACGCGTGGGTGGCGTCGCGGTAAATGTACGCGACTGCAGTGGCACTGTTATCGTTAGCGTCTGGCGATCGTGAGATCGGAAGTTCGTCTGTGTCGCCCGTTGGGATTCGCTCTTTGCTGCTGATGCGGTTGCTGCTGATTAAGTAAGGTAAGTAATTTGGCCTGGTTCCAAATCATAAGGAGCAGAGGTCTTTTACTAGGCTTGGTCGATCTCAATTTTGAGATCTCCGCTAGGCATGTTCACCTGTAGGTGTATGTGTAGGCCATCTGAATCCGATCGTTCGATCATCTCAGCATTCGTTTATATTAGGTATTTATACAAAGAATCTGATACAAACAGTGTAGTGATGAGTGAATGAAAGAGTACATCTTTTAAACTGCAAACTCGGTTTATATAAAATCAGTTCGATCATGAGTTCATGACTGACAGATGACGCTGACACAGTGTCGTCACAGTGTCATCATCCCGCTCTTCTATTCGCGGTTTGCTTGTTAAAGTAAGCAAGGTAAGGTAAGGTAAGGTAAGGTAAGGTAAGGTAAGGTAATTTGCTTCGGTCCTAAAACATAAAGAGCAGAGGTATGGCCGCGAAGCGGCCGATGTCGCGACCGCGAGGCCAATTATTTATATTGACTTATCTTACGCCGCGCAGCGGCCATGCGACACAGTGACACAACAGGACCGCGAGGCCGCACAGCGGCCTCGATATAAAAATATTAATTTGCATTCATAATTCAAGGTATATCTTACGCAAGGTCGACTTTACACAAAACTTTCGAAAATATTTTTATTCGACAAACGTGTCACTCAAACCAATCTAAACATATTGCGCGCTCCGGGTATACAATTGACCCAGGCATTGAAAAGTTATGGCCGATACCGCTCGGTCACCTCCCATACTTAACCATACTTAAGCGCATACTTAAATCGCATTTATCTCACGATCTAGAAAATCGGAAGTTTTGTGTAAAGTCGACCTTGCGTAAGACATACCTTGAATTATATTCGATCTGATTATATTCATCCTTCCTTTGCTTCGGTAAGGATGGACTACTGATTTTAATACATCTTCACCTTTGTAAACAAATACACAATTATACGTGATAATTTGGCTACCTGACACTTAGTGGCACCCATACGTTTGGGGGCAACGTATCATACGTATGATACGCGCGTATTTGGGATTGCCGTATCATACGCCCAGAATACGCGTATGCTTAACAGTGGCGAGGGAAGCGAGCCAAAAAGCCCGCGAATTTTTTTTGTTGGGGAATATTCCTTTATGAAAACCCCGCGATTCCTTAATGGAAAAAAAGGTCCTTCGTACAATATGGGAAGTTTGAGCTCTCAAGATGTTTACGCGAGCTCCCGTTGTGTGGAAGTGCGTTAGATGCTTTAGTTGATTAGTGAATCTAAGAGTATCCTACGGCCCGTATCCGGGCCTTTTCGCGCGTATCATACGTATGATACGCGCGTATCCGGGATTGCCGTATCATACGTATGCTGTATACGGCCACTAAGGCAGATTCACAACCCAAATGTAGCGTAGTGGCAATGCGTGAAGGTTACATCCAGGAGGTAATCGGTTCGAGCTTCGACTGTGGTGAAACATACAGTATTTTACCAAAGAGTGTGCGTACTCGTACTGGGTACAGTGCCTCCTGAACTCAATAATAAAGTAAATGCATGTAACCGCAAGATATTAGCAACTGCAAAAACACTTGTTGCATGGTCGCTTCGCGAAGCGACCATGCATTTAATATTAATGGCCGCGAAGCGGCCGATGTCGCGACCGCGAGGCCAATTATTTAAATTGACTTATCTTACGCAGTTGGTACGCGGCATCTGCGATACCGCACTACGGTATCGCACTAGCATCCATACTAGTGCGGTGTAGGAACGCACTACGTATGGATGCTAGTGCGGTATAGTATCGATACTACTGTGAAACGCCATCGCGAGGCACCTAATTCTTACCGCAGCGCGCCTGTTCGTATTTTTGATTTTCAAGTGCAAAAGTTATGAAACAAAGTTTCTCGCGCCTTTTCGCAAAAGGAGCAAGGTACTATGTTTTGCTCTCCCTGCTCCGACGTGGAGTCCGATAAGGAGCTTAGTTCGTCTTCTTCTTCTGACTCGGAGGATTACTACTACGAAACCGCGGAGGACTTTTTAAACAAGAAGAAGTCCGCCAAGCCACGTAAGGCTAAAAAGCCTGATCGAAACGAAGAAGCAAAGACAACGGGATATGGGCCAAACAATATCCAGGAAAGTCTGGAGCAGAATCCGTCCCTGATGGACCCCAAGAACGACTGCAAGTGTGGGAGGAGCTGTCTGTCGCAGTTCGAGTTTCGTCCACTGCAAGCCTACGTACACGAGAAATCCAAGCTCGACGGCCCCGCTTTCAAAGACAAGATACTTGCGGAGCTTATTGCTGCTCGGAGGTTCAAGCCTGGTTCGAGCAAGCTTGAAATACAACCATTCACTTGGCTAACCGTCTTGGGCAAAGCGGTAAACCACCAGGCTTCGGAGAGGAGGTATACATCAGTGCTTTCAAGTGCCCTGCCACTAAGAAAGCCTTTGCCTTCGCCTCGTCTTCAAAAGGGGTCAGCACCTCCACCTGCAGACTGTCCTAGATGACATCAGATCATACGGGCACAACCCGAAGACCATCACCTTTCACACAGACAATGCCACCGAGTATCAGTCAGAAGAGATGGCATCACTCCTCCGTCAGTACCGAATTAGACACGAGCCCGGACCTCCATACATGCACGAGTTCCAAGCTCAAATCGAAGTCCTCTGGCGAGACATGCAGAAGATCATGAACAGCATCATGCGCACCTACGATGCACCCCTCAGTGCATGGCCCCTGGCCGCACTACACACAGTCAACACCATCATGAACGCCATGCCCAACTCTCAGATCGGCATGGACACGCCGCACTACAGATACACCCAGAAGCACTTTGATTACACCGAGCTCAGACCATTCTGGTCAGAGTGCCATGTCTGGCAGGATCCGGCCCAGAGAGCTGTAGCCGGAGCAGAGGAGGGCACATCCGCTAAGCTACAGCCGAAGGCCAAACCATACCATTATGTTGGCAACCTGTCTAAGTCCAACTTCCTCTGTTTCGACACCAGGAAGGGGAAACTGAAGGCTTTATCTCAGCCCAAGTTCTCCCCCAACTATGATCTGATGGCTGAGACCCGGGTGTGTATTTATTTTGGAATAGAAAAGTGACCTTCCTGGAATAGAAAATAAAAATGTTATTAATTAATGCAGCCTGAAAATTTTATACCGTCCCTCGAAAAATTATTATAACAATGATGCCAAAGGGATATATGTATATCGGGAAATATCGGGGAAAATTTTCGTTTTTTTTAATTCGTCCACGAAAAAGACGATATGTGGCAGTTCAATTTCATAATTAAAATTTTTATGCAAATTTCTTGAAGCGGTGAACAAATTCCTAGATATAACATTTTTAAAAATTTGGTACCTTCGAGCAGTCACTATATGCAATGCCTTGGGGGACAAGGGGGGTCATACAGGTGCCCCGACTACCTTGGGGGGGGCGAACATTGCTTTGGGAAATGTCATATGTTAAGTACACGACCCCCTCAGAATATAAATTTCTCTTTCGTGGATATAACTGGCGATAAGAGGCTGGAGATATCGAATGTCGAAAACTGTAGCTGATGTGGCGCAATGCAGTTCCCATCTTCGATGCAGTACGTGAGACATTAGTCGGAGAGAATTCGGGATTATAAAGATATTCATCTTAACCGTTCGCTGAAAACGTGTAAATTTCTCTACTTAATCGTGCGCACCCGCGAAAAAGGTTGAAGTGGTTTACGCCACATTTCTTGGGTGGCATATGACTGCTTTCTCGGGACTTGCGTTTATATATTTTGTTGAGAGAATCTTCAAAGGGAGACGACAGACGCATACGTGATACTCGTACAGTACAAACGCTTCCAATTTCCCCACTGACGAAACACTTTCCCCATTGTCGTATTACGGGTACAGATGCGATTTATTAAATATGCACTTTCGACTTACCGCGGAACGCTCTCTCTCTCGCAGCGAGACCCTGTCCTGCCAAGTGAAGATCTTTAAGATTGTGTGCACATCTAAGTAACTTATTTGTATCTAATATTATCACATATTCCTACTGAGTCAGTGGGTATCCGCATCGTGCGCAATGATAACCCCGTTCGCTACTTTTGGAAGTTGCGAAAATCGTAAATTCACGCTCACTATACCCACATGAACGCGCCAGCCCTTAGCGAGATTTGTAGTGGGCTTTTCAGTGTATACGAATTACCGTTAAAAGATAACGCATATTAGATAATATTTTGCTAGTCGCTTCCCTCATCCGCTGCGCACGCACGCTTGCAGGCGAGCGCGCGGATGAGGGAGGAAACCCTAGCGAAAATGTGGACGCGGTTGACATCCGCGTTTTCGCTAGAGCTGACAGCGCGCTGTCAGATGCTCAAAATATGTTCCTTATGCATATATGATATGCGTGGAAGGTTTGTGATATGCAAGATGCGTTTATACGATGCGTATGTCGAGCGGTTGGCTCGATGCGTGCCCAATGACCCCCTTCCATGCGCGGCGTCCCAGACCCCAGGTTGTGCACGGATCTCGCGCGCGCAAAACATATGTTGTTCCTAACGCACCTCTTAATCAGTATGCTAAGTTTTGGTGCTTCGTATTTATTTCTCAGACCTGTATCTCACGCAGCTGGACAGTGACTTACGGGCCCCCGTAAGTCACTGTCCAGCTGCGTGAGATACAGGTCTGAGCGGGTACGAGCCAGCGTTGTGTTTTGATATCTTTTTCGGCCGCACATGGACGAGGTCGGACACGTCATGACTTTCGGAGATCGAAGTGACAATATAATTATTGTGTCGACTGATGACATCATTGAAGAAACTTTTATATTTTCAGAAGGAGGTGGGGGAAATTTTGGGAAATATCATTCTTGAAAGCCGGAAGAATTTTTGAGGCAGATCTGTAAATTGAAATTCAGAATTCAAATTTCTATTCCAGGAAGGTCACTTTTCTATTCCAGAATAATAATATTCCGCTGAGACCCTCCATGACACGCACACAACCCTCATCGACCCTGCATCCTCCGACATCTTCACTAAGAAGCTATACCCGATCAGGAAACCCACCTCCCTCACCTCCCCCGACATCCTTGAGATATCCTGCTCTGCACATGACTCAGAGACTTTTGCTTATGTCAAAGTCACATGTGCCACCCTGCAGCAGCCGGTTTGGGTTAAGCTCCTTCACTACCTCCTGATGGCACCATGCCACTACCACACCCTCATCAACTACCTTAAGCACAGCCACAAACACGGGGCCGTCAACCCATACTACCCGTGCTTTGCTACTGTATGTGCTCTGCCAAACCCCCCGACAAACAGAAGTTCCACCCTGCAGTCATCGTTTCAGTCGACCATCGGCCCGGCTCACAGTACAGATACCAGGTCTTCTTTGACACTGCAGACTCCCACAATACAGCGCACACGGACACAAATGCAGCCATGATCATTGACCCGGCCGAAAAGGCTATGCTTCTGGCTATCCGAGACTCAGACACAAAACCGTCAGAATTCCCAGATGACGTGTTCATGCATGAGCCCGACCCCACTACCCTCAGACAGGCCGGCATCTCCCCGAACAGAGCCCACTGGTACTCAGCCCTCCAGTCTGAGATTGGCGGCATCCTTGAGCCTGAGCGCTCCACCCCAGTCACCTCGTCATTCCCACCCGATGCCATGGTACTGCCCACCAAACTGATCTTTAAGCTCAAGAAGCTACCGGACGGCACAATAGATAAGTTTAAAGTCCGCCTGATCAGTAGAGGTGACGTGGACCGTAAGTACTATGACGAGCATGATAAGATCATTGTAATAAGAAAACCCGCCAATAAGAAAGTAGTCAGCTTTCTGGATGGGGGGGTACCCAAGTTGAAGCATATGGCTGGCTTGTTTTTTGAGCTAAGAAAGTAGGGTGGTTTAAGAAATATGGGGGCTGGCTGGCAAGCCCAAGAGACAATCCGACAATTTCTTAAATTTAAGAAAAATTTGCTGGATTTTTAGCTTTTTTACTCTATTTTTTGGTATTCTTACATGATTCTATATGCAAATCAAATATGTATCGATTGCATGATTCCGGTCACGTTTCGCCCGAAACTGAAATTATTTTCTAGTGCGCCCGCGATACCGATAGGGTTATCAATCGAGGAATAACTTTTGATGTACTCCGCCTTTGGGGGTGAAATTGCACCCAACATATGGGCTTATATATACGAACATATTGGCATATCGCACGCATGATTCCGGTCACGTTTCGCCCGAAACTGAAATTATTTTCTAGTGCGCCCGCGATACCGATATGGTTATCAATTGGATATCACGAAGCTCAAAAACCTCCTCGATCGCTGGTGACGGTTCCGACGGCTTCAGTGGAGGTTGAGAGGCGGGCTCGGGGAGGGCTGCATTCTTGCTACGAATACTTGATTTGACACCGTTGATAACAAGCTCCTTAAGCTCCACATAGTCTGACACGTCAATTATGCCGTCATCTAAATCCTTTTTCAACTCCTTGAGCTGGGCACGGCTTGCAGGGTCCATTTTGTGAGGGGGAAATTTTTTAAGAAAGTGGCTGAGCTAGGCGTGTGTCGATGTACATGGTTAAGAAAATGAGCTGGCTGGCCAAGAGATCGCGATTCACTATTCTTAAAATTTTCATAGGAGGCTGGAGCTGGCCGGGGGGGGGGGTACCCAAGTTGAAGAAAATGGCTGGCTGGCTCCGAATCTCCGGTTTTCTTAATACTGAGTGATTACTGTACCTTTGCCCCCACTCCACAGCTCTCCACCTTCAGACTCCTCATGGCTCTCGGCCGTTTGCACCACCTCATGCCATACCAATATGATGTCTCTCAAGCCTTCCTCCAGGCACTGATACCAGAGGGAGAGAGATACTACATCCGATTCCCCAAGGGATACTCACACCCAAAGGGATACATAGGAGCCTACATGAGGATGGCACTCTACGGTCACCGCACATCTGGCAGCCTCTGGGCAAAGACAGTCCACCAGTGCATGGCAGACACATTCCCGACCCTCCATAGGTCTACCTATGATGAGTGTCTGTACATTGGAGAGATAGACGGGCAGAAGCTCTTCGTGCTTGTTTACGTAGATGACTTCATTGTCTGCTGTGCTGACGAGAGAGTCAGAGCCCATTTCCATCACCATCTCACAACCACTTTCAAATCTACATACACTGGCATCCTGCAGCAGTTTCTGCAGCTTAAGATAGATGTGCAGACCACCACAGACTCTACGGGGCTTGTATATCCCATCCGTATTAATGTCTCACACGAGCGGTGCATTACAGACTTGTGCACTAAGTTCGACATCAATACAGACAAGCCAGCCTCCCGATCCCCCATGGCCGAGAGCCTTTCCCTTCCCATTCCCCAACCCGAGGACATTGACAGATCCATTGAGACCCCCCTCCGCTCCCTCATTTACTCCCTCCTCTGGCTCACCAGGACTGTCAGACCCGACGTGTATTATCATGTCCGACATACCTGGCACGGTTCTGCCACCAATCCACGGTCAAGGTCCTGACTGCAGCTAAGAGAATCCTCCATTACCTCTACTCCACCCGTCTCTACCAGCTTACCTTTTCTGTCGACTACACCCAACCCCAGCTGAATGTCTTCTGTGACTCTGACCATGCCGGTGACACGACCACCCGCAACTCAGTCTCTGGCTATTGCCTTCATGGCTACTACCCCGTGCGAGGAACAGAACTGTCACAAGTACTAAAGCCGAATCACTCTAGCGACCATCTCATAAGGCTATATGGGTCAATTGATAGCTTAGAAAAAGCATTTAGGACCCTATTGATTTGTTTTCAATGATACCATTGAGTATAAATGGATTTAGACACGCTTTTATACGGCATGCTTTCAAGGGGTGCAAAGCCTGAAAATTAATTAATTCGCACAGTACTGTGACAAGTACTGAACACTAGAACCCTTGGGAGACCTTCTTCCGAGTCCTTGGAGGTCAAACCAACCATGATATTTCGAAATTGGAAGGTATGTAAGGTATCTAGCAACTCACTTGCGAGATCGATACGGATTAGGCCCGCCGCACGGTGATGGCATATGACCTACACCCGCCAAAAATCCGAAATTCGCTTTTTTCGAGGATTTCTTTTTTGAATTGGCTCCGCTTGAACGTGTGACATAAGCACACAAGTCATGGTATGCCGGTCGTGAAGGCTTCTAAAATTCGATATGTACGTATAGTTGGTCGTTTTAATTGCTCATGGCCTATGCATGTGCATAGGATGCATTAAGCGTGTCATTCATATCAAAAGGTGTGGTGGCCGCTCAACGCCCAATTATACCATTTCCCCCGCACCCCCACCCTAACCCAAATCGGCCACAACTTCCTCGATTCATGGAACCATGTGACCTATGAAGTGTTATATTACATCCATGTACCTCACATGGCATCCTAATATGAATATACGGCATCTTAATGGCGGCAACCACCCAAATATCCAACCAGGATCAATTACAACCCAGCTGCTAGACCCACTCACACGTTAAAATCCCAAAAAGTATTTCCCCTCACATAATGCTACAAAATTAGTTTCTCGTATAGTCCAAAATATCATTTTGAATCATGCAGGCTTTGCCTGTGCAGTGCCCTCGCAGGTGTGTGGTGGCTGTCCTTGAATACTTCCTAAAACGCGAGAACTCCGCAAGTTCGCGCGATATAGGAACCAAACGGTACCGAGGCCAGCTGCCCCCACCCCCTGCAGTTGTGCACATGCCTATCATCCCCCGTGCGTACACAATGCAAGCCGTGCAGGCTTTGCCCATGCAGCGCCCTCGCAGGTGTGTGATGGCCGCCCTTGAATACTTCCTAAAACGCGAGAACTCCGCAAGTTCGCGCGATATAGGAACCATCCGCAAGGCCAGCTGCCCCACCCTCTGCTGTTGTGCACATGCCTATCATTACACGTACACAATGAAAGCCGTGCATGCTTTGCCCGTGCAGTGCCCTCGCATGTGTGTGATGGCTGCCCTTGAATACTTCCTAAAACGCGAGAACTCCGCAAGTTCGCGCGATATAAGAACCATACAGTACCGAGGCCAGCTGCCCCCACCCCCTGCAGTTGTGCACATGCCTATCATCCTCCGTGCGTACACAATGAAAGCCGTGCATGCTTTGCCCGTGCAGCGCCCTCGCAGGTGTGTGATGGCTGCCCTTGAATAGTTCCTAAAACGCGAGAACTCCGCAAGTTCGCGCGATATAGGAACCATCCGAGGCCAGCTGCCCCACCCCCTGCAGTTGTGCACATGCCTATCATTACACGTCCACAATGAAAGCCGTGCATGCTTTGCCCGTGCAGTGCCCTCGCAGGTGTGTGATGGCTGCCCTTGAATAGTTCCTAAAACGCGAGAACTCCGCAAGTTCGCGCGATATAGGAACCATACAGTACCGAGGCCAGCTGCCCCCACCCCCTGCAGTTGTGCACATGCCTATCATCCCCCGTGCGTACACAATGAAAGCCGTGCAGGCTTTGCCCGTGCAGTGCCCTCGCAGGTGTGTGGTGGCTGCCCTTGAATACTTCCTAAAACCTACGCGAGAACTCCGCAAGTTCGCGCGATATAGGAACCAAACAGTACCGAGGCCAGCTGCCCCCACCCCCTGCAGTTGTGCACATGCCTATCATCCCCCGTGCGTACACAATGAAAGCCGTGCAGGCTTTGCCCATGCAGTGCCCTCGCAGGTGTGTGGTGGCTGCCCTTGATTAGTCCCTAAAACGCGAGAACTCCGCAAGTTCGCGCGATATAGGAACCAAACAGTACCGAGGCCAGCTGCCCCCACCCCCTGCAGTTGTGCACATGCCTGTCATCCCCCGTGCGGACACAATGCAAGCCGTGCAGGCTTTGCCCATGCAGCGCCCTCGCAGGTGTGTGATGGCTGCCCTTGAATACTTCCTAAAACGCGAGAACTCCGCAAGTTCGCGCGATATAGGAACCATCCGCAAGGCCAGCTGCCCCCACCCTCTGCTGTTGTGCACATGCCTATCATTACACGTACACAATGAAAGCCGTGCATGCTTTGCCCGTGCAGTGCCCTCGCATGTGTGTGATGGCTGCCCTTGAATACTTCCTAAAACGCGAGAACTCCGCAAGTTCGCGCGATATAAGAACCATACAGTACCGAGGCCAGCTGCCCCCACCCCCTGCAGTTGTGCACATGCCTATCATCCTCCGTGCGTACACAATGAAATCCGTGCAGGCTTTGCCCGTGCAGTGCCCTCGCAGGTGTGTGTGATGGCTGCCCTTGAATACTTCCTAAAACGCGAGAACTCCGCAAGTTCGCGCGATATAGGAACCATCCGCAAGGCCAGCTGCCCCACCCTCTGCTGTTGTGCACATGCCTATCATTACACGTACACAATGAAAGCCGTGCATGCTTTGCCCGTGCAGTGCCCTCGCAGGTGTGTGTGATGGCTGCCCTTGAATACTTCCTAAAACGCGAGAACTCCGCAAGTTCGCGCGATATAGGAACCATCCGAGGCCAGCTGCCCCCACCCCCTGCAGTTGTGCACATGCCTATCATTACACGTACACAATGAACGCCGTGCATGCTTTGCCCGTGCAGTGCCCTCGCAGGTGTGTGATGGCTGCCCTTGAATACTTCCTAAAACGCGAGAACTCCGCAAGTTCGCGCGATATAGGAACCATACAGTACCGAGGCCAGCTGCCCCCACCCCCTGCAGTTGTGCACATGCCTATCATCCTCCGTGCGTACACAATGCAAGCCGTGCAGGCTTTGCCCGTGCAGTGCCCTCGCAGGTGTGTGGTGGCTGTCCTTGAATACTTCCTAAAACGCGAGAACTCCGCAAGTTCGCTCGATATAGGAACCATACATACAGTACCGAGGCCAGCTGCCCCCACCCCCTGCAGTTGTGCACATGCCTATCATCCCCCGTGCGTACACAATGCAAGCCGTGCAGGCTTTGCCCGTGCAGTGCCCTCGCAGGTGTGTGATGGCTGTCCTTGAATACTTCCTAAAACGCGAGAACTCCGCAAGTTCGCGCGATATAGGAACCAAACAGTACCGAGGCCAGCTGCCCCCACCCCCTGCAGTTGTGCGCATGCCCATCATTACACGATCGTAAACAATGAAAGCCGTGCATGCTTTGCCTGTGCAGTGCCCTCGCAGGTGTGTGGTGGCTGCCCTTGAATACTTCCTAAAACGCGAGAACTCCGCAAGTTCGCGCGATATAGGAACCATCCGCAAGGCCAGCTGCCCCCACCCTCTGCTGTTGTGCACATGCCTATCATTACACGTACACAATGAAAGCCGTGCATGCTTTGCCCGTGCAGTGCCCTCGCATGTGTGTGATGGCTGCCCTTGAATACTTCCTAAAACGCGAGAACTCCGCAAGTTCGCGCGATATAAGAACCATACAGTACCGAGGCCAGCTGCCCCCACCCCCTGCAGTTGTGCACATGCCTATCATCCTCCGTGCGTACACAATGAAATCCGTGCAGGCTTTGCCCGTGCAGTGCCCTCGCAGGTGTGTGTGATGGCTGCCCTTGAATACTTCCTAAAACGCGAGAACTCCGCAAGTTCGCGCGATATAGGAACCATCCGAGGCCAGCTGCCCCACCCTCTGCAGTTGTGCACATGCCTATCATTCCCGTACACAATGAAAGCCGTGCAGGCTTTGCCCGTGCAGTGCCCTCGCAGGTGTGTGATGGCTGCCCTTGAATACTTCCTAAAACGCGAGAACTCCGCAAGTTCGCGCGATATAGGAACCAAACATCACCGAGGCCAGCTGCCCCCACCACCTGCAGTTGTGCACATGCCTATCATCCCCCGTGCGTACACAATGCAAGCCGTGCAGGCTTTGCCCATGCAGCGCCCTCGCAGGTGTGTGGTGGCTGCCCTTGAATACTTCCTAAAACGCGAGAAGTCCGCAAGTTCGCGCGATATAGGAACCATCCGCAAGGCCAGCTGCCCCCACCCTCTGCTGTTGTGCACATGCCTATCATTACACGATCGTACACAATGAAAGCCGTGCATGCTTTGCCCGTGCAGTGCCCTCGCATGTGTGTGATGGCTGCCCTTGAATACTTCCTAAAACGCGAGAACTCCGCAAGTTCGCGCGATATAGGAACCAAACAGTACCGAGGCCAGCTGCCCCCACCCCCTGCAGTTGTGCACATGCCTATCATCCTCCGTGCGTACACAATGAAATCCGTGCAGGCTTTGCCCGTGCAGCGCCCTCGCAGGTGTGTGTGATGGCTGCCCTTGAATACTTCCTAAAACGCGAGAACTCCGCAAGTTCGCGCGATATAGGAACCATCCGAGGCCAGCTGCCCCACCCCCTGCAGTTGTGCACATGCCTATCATTACACGTACACAATGAAAGCCGTGCATGCTTTGCCCGTGCAGTGCCCTCGCATGTGTGTGATGGCTGCCCTTGAATACTTCCTAAAACGCGAGAACTCCGCAAGTTCGCGCGATATAAGAACCATCCGAGGCCAGCTGCCCCCACCCCCTGCAGTTGTGCACATGCCTATCATTACACGTACACAATGAAAGCCGTGCATGCTTTGCCCGTGCAGTGCCCTCGCAGGTGTGTGATGGCTGCCCTTGAATAGATAGTTCCTAAAACGCGAGAACTCCGCAAGTTCGCGCGATATAGGAACCATACAGTACCGAGGCCAGCTGCCCCCACCCCCTGCAGTTGTGCACATGCCTATCATTACCGTGCGTACACAATGAAAGCCGTGCATGCTTTGCCCGTGCAGCGCCCTCGCAGGTGTGTGTGATGGCTGCCCTTGAATAGTTCCTAAAACGCGAGAACTCCGCAAGTTCGCGATATAGGAACCATCCGAGGCCAGCTGCCCCCACCCCCTGCAGTTGTGCACATGCCTATCATTACACGATCGTACACAATGAAAGCCGTGCATGCTTTGCCCGTGCAGTGCCCTCGCAGGTGTGTGATGGCTGCCCTTGAATAGTTCCTAAAACGCGAGAACTCCGCAAGTTCGCAAGATATAGGAACCATACAATACCGGGGCTAGCTGCCCCCACCCCCTGCAGTTGTGCACATGCCTATCATCCCCCGAGCGTACACAATGAAATCCGTGCAAGCTTTGCCCGTGCAGCGCCCTCGCAGATGTGTGGTGGCTGCCCTTGAATAATTCCTAAAACGCGAGAACTCCGCAAGTTCGCGCGCTATAGGAACCATCCGAGGCCAGCTGCCCCCACCCCCTGCAGTTGTGCACATGCCTATCATTACACGATCGTACACAATGAATCAAAGCCGTGCATGCTTTGCCCGTGCGGCGCCCTCGCAGGTGTGTGATGGCTGCCCTTGAATAGTTCCTAAAACGCGAGAACTCCGCAAGTTCGCGCGCTATAGGAACCATCCGAGGCCAGCTGCCCCCACCCCCTGCAGTTGTGCACATGTGTCCACTACCCGGTGGTACATGGGGATGTACCCAAGAGGGTCTGGGTACATAGGGATGTACCCAAGCTAAATCGATGGTATGGGGGCATAAATTTAACGGTTTGTCGTTACGAATCATCAATATAGCTAGCCAACATCATCATGAACACGGGAATATGCCGTCACAAGCATCCTGGTAGGATATATATCATGTCAAGTGCATTCAAACCCATGCAAATCGCAACTTGGCTCCCAAAAACATTTTTCTAATTGTTTTTTACCACGGTTTGTTGCGACTCGCCTTTTCCACAGTCTCGCATATCTTAGGGGGGGGGATTCTTCACAAAGTGGAATACTTTTTAAGGTTTGTTACACCACAATATCTTAATTAATTTATTCTCGTCATGTTCGGCGTACCCTAGATCCCCAAGCTTAACTGCTTACTTGCCGCACGGCACGAGGTACCGTATCGGGTGTGGGGACGAGTCGGCGCGAGCGGTTGAAGGTGACCTGTGATATCGATTATTATTACCAAAAATATTTGTCAGCTCATTCTTTGGCAATCGTATTTGCAATAACATGCATTGCACAGATAAATATGTCTTCGTTTAATAGATCGATGGGTGGGAGTCATCACATATGTCCGCGCGCATTTTTTTAGGCGAAATCTAAAATCTGACACTGTTTTATGATGAGAAGTCTTGGTGATGAAGTATGATAACTTGTGAGGTATGGTACCATCCCATAATAAAATAAGTGCTTTGAGGGGTCTATGTTAATGCCCTAATGAAACATCGACCAAATATGCAATTTTCATGTGCATAACCATGCATACAAATCGATGTACCCAAGCGATGTACCCAAGAATTTGGAACTTAAGAATTTCGCCTTTTCTGGGAAATCGCCTAGGCAACCGCCCCCAAAAACCCATGTCTATGACATGAATACCGCCAATCATATGGTTCATACCCAAGATTGGTGTGTTATTGACAACCTATATTGACCATATGGACACTTGAAATGTTTCGAACTCGCCATGGCGTGCGGAACAAAGAGTGGCTTGGGTACATCGTGATGTACCCAAGACCGGGTAGTGGACACATGCCTATCATTACACGTACACAATGAAAGCCGTGCATGCTTTGCCCGTGCAGTGCCCTCGCAGGTGTGTGATGGCTGCCCTTGAATAGTTCCTAAAACACGAGAACTCCGCAAGTTCGCGCGATATAGGAACCATACAATACCGAGGCCAGCTGCCCCCACCCCCTGCAGTTGTGCAAATGCCTATCATCCCCCGAGCGTACACAATGAAATCCGTGCATGCTTTGCCCGTGCAGCGCCCTCGCAGGTGTGTGGTGGTTGCCCTTGAATAATCCCTAAAACGCGAGAACTCCGCAAGTTCGCGCGCTATAGGAACCATCCGAGGCCAGCTGCCCCCACCCCCTGCAGTTGTGCACATGCCTATCATTACACGATCGTACACAATGAAAGCCGTGCATGCTTTGCCCGTGCGGCGCCCTCGCAGGTGTGTGATGGCTGCCCTTGAATAGTTCCTAAAACGCGAGAACTCCGCAAGTTCGCGCGCTATAGGAACCATCCGAGGCCAGCTGCCCCCACCCCCTGCAGTTGTGCATATGCCTATCATTACACGATCGTACACAATGAAAGCCGTGCATGCTTTGCCCGTGCAGTGCCCTCGCAGGTGTGTGATGGCTGCCCTTGAGTAGTTCCTAAAACGCGAGAACTCCGCAAGTTCGCGCGCTATAGGAACCATCCGAGGCCGGCTGCCCCACCCCCTGCAGTTGTGCACATGCCTATCATTACACGATCGTACACAATGAAAGCCGTGCATGCTTTGCCCGTGCAGTGCCCTCGCAGGTGTGTGATGGCTGCCCTTGAATAGTTCCTAAAACGCGAGAACTCCGCAAGTTCGCGCGCTATAGGAACCATCCGAGGCCAGCTGCCCCCACCCCCTGCAGTTGTGCACATGCCTATCATTACACGATCGTACACAATGAAAGCCGTGCATGCTTTGCCCGTGCAGTGCCCTCGCAGGTGTGTGATGGCTGCCCTTGAATAGTTCCTAAAACGCGAGAACTCCGCAAGTTCGCAAGATATAGGAACCATACAATACCGGGGCTAGCTGCCCCCACCCCCTGCAGTTGTGCACATGCCTATCATCCCCCGAGCGTACACAATGAAATCCGTGCAAGCTTTGCCCGTGCAGCGCCCTCGCAGATGTGTGGTGGCTGCCCTTGAATAATTCCTAAAACGCGAGAACTCCGCAAGTTCGCGCGCTATAGGAACCATCCGAGGCCAGCTGCCCCCACCCCCTGCAGTTGTGCACATGCCTATCATCCCCCGTACGTACACAATGAAAGCCGTGCAGGCGTTGCCCGTGCAATGCGATTGCTTTGCCCATTGGCGGACTTTGTCGTCGAAATCGGCACCCATCAGAGAGTCGCAAACATGCTCGCATAGGTTGTTGATGAGTTGCATAAGGTCGATAAGATAGTCCATGAATTCGTCCCAATAGGGCAATCGCGAGAATTCGGCCGGAAGCTTCACCCCACACGCCGACATGAAACTTTGGATATGCGCCTTCGTAAAGAAACACTGTCCGACAACTTCGCGTGCTTTTTGGCGTGGTAGCGAATATCCTCGTTCGTGCGTAAAGCATAACTTACCGGCTCTGTGCACATCGCGTGAGTTTAGTGTAACAAAGGTTTGGTACACACCGGGTGCACGCGCACTTGGCCAGCACGAATGAGAACGTGCTCGTGGGGTACACGTGCACCTTCAAAAGGTACATAGCGGGTGCACGTGCACCGACCTCTACTCAACCATAAGAATGGGCCGTGGCACTCACCGGGATCCGATTCCGTACGGAACGTGTACCGCATGCCGTTGCAAACGTCGGATAACCAGGCCGTGTGCATGCATTTGAGGCAGGCGAAATACGCCCTCACATCCATGCGGCATGCGCCATCCATCAAACCCTTATTAATGTCGAAAAGCATCTTGAAAAGCATGCATCGGAGGTTGAACGATTTCTTCTCGAGCACATGGTAACATGGCACACCTTCCCAAAGCTCTAGAAGTTGGTCCACGAAGAGCTCGTATATCGGCTGTGTGCTTTTTGGTTTCGTTCCGTTGCAAATCAGCCACAACTGCATATTCACGAACTTCCCCCGGATGGCGGGGTGCAAGTTGAGGTATTGAAATGTAACGGGGAAAACGCCGCGGAGGTCCTTCCATACGGTTGCCCCATCCGCGCAGCCCAAGAGCACGACGTTCCCGGGGTCCTTAAAGAAGTTGGGATATTTCTCCCGCCGCCTCTTCCACGCCGGCGAATCTGCAACCAAGCAAGCCGTGTGATATCATGGTTGGGTACAGACTAAGGGTACATGCCGGGTACGTGCGTACTACGTAGGGTCGGGTGCATATGCACCCATTATGTACGCGAGATTTGAGTACGCTAAGGGTACATATGCACTGGAATCTTTCGGCGGGACGGGCGATTTACACATCCCACATGTATTGCATCTCGTCTTCGGTAGGAACGTGCTTTGCATGCGCGAGCATGTCTGCCGCCAACTCCGGGTGCGCGTACATCCTCCTTAGTAGGTCCTTGATGTCCCAATAGTAGAAGGTCGTGCGCCCAATACGCTTCTTCTCCGGCTTCTCCATCATTTTCTCGTCCCATCGATCCGCGCCACATTTAGGGCATGTGATGCACTCAGCATTCGACCCATCAAATCGGCAACAGCCGTTCACGAATATGTCCACAATCTTATGCGGAAGTCCGTGCGAACGCTTGGAATTGCGAGATCGCGGCGTTGAAACTTTTCGGGAGCGTGTCGCCGGGGAAATAGTTTGGAAGGCGCTCGCGAAGGATGGTCAACACATCCGTGAAAGAAGATTGGGTAAGGTTGTGCGTCAGGTTCCACTCAATCAACTCCAAGACAAAACTTACGGCTGTGTCACCGTTTCCCGCGTCATCCTGCAAACACGAAGATCTAGGACACAAGTCAACATCAATATGCATACATGCGGGGTACGCGTGTACGGAGCATGTACTCCTTTAGAGGTACATATGTACCCGTGATGTACTATCACGGGTACACACCGGGTGCACGCGCATCCGCCATGAACTACTCGCCAGGGATCGCGGCTTGTGCACACGTACCTGACACATTGCCGCAAGCTTTTGCACCAACTCTCCCACCGCCATGTCACTCTGACCGCCGTCATCCTGAAGCACGTCATCCTCAAGCTTGTCGTCTTCAACCACGGGGGCCTCAACAAAGGTGTCGACAATCGGCGTAGGCCGCCCTTGCACGAAAATCGGGTGTGCCCTAATTTCGAGCATGCACTCGTCGATGGGGAATGAAATGTCCCAGCTCCCCGAACCGTAATGAAGGGATATCTCAACATCATCCGCTACCAGATCGTAGTACGTAGAAACCATTTCGCGTCCATCCCGCCGGGTATAAGGCGGGATTCGAATGCTCGATGTCGACCATATCTGCTCCTCATGCATATGTCCTTTCATCGACCTCCGTGCCATCGAGGAGGGCCACCTTCACCACAAAATTGGCGGCGGGGGGTAGATAAGGGGGGCATCACCCACGGGTGCCGGCGCATCTTCAACAGCGACGGCGGGCGTCTCTCCCTCGGCGAGTACAAAAGGGACCGGCGGCAAGGGTGCCTCTCCCTCGTAATTCTTCGCGATTCCCGAAGGCCCGGTGCCATCCGCTGGCATTTCGAAATCAGGTGGACGGAGAGGCAGATGCTCACGATGATCGGGCTGATGAGGGGGTATATAAACCTTGCCGTAAATCCTGTTTGGCTACTACCCCGTGCTGTGGTACTGTCACAAGTACCAATACGAATCCCATGTAGGGTGCACTAGATGAGGATATATCGGTCAAACTAAGGCGTTGAAATTTCATTTGGGCGTTGAATTATTTTGAACATTGAAAATAACCCCGGCCGACTTTTGGTAAATGTTACGGTCACGCGCTTTGGGGGGGGTTATGCCTGAAAATAATTCACTCGGTGCGTCACACGTACCACACACGGCGATGCTGATTAAGGCATGTCATGTGGCCATGGCACTCCGAATATGATGGTAGAGTTCATTATTGGGACCTATTCTAGGTGTCCATTACGTGCCACGGCATGTGAATGGCGACAACGCTCCATATGCATGTCGTTATATAAAGCACATGCATGTGACAAAATTGTTTTTTCCCGATTTTCGCTTGCCTTTTTTTCCCCACTCCACCCTAGATGTATGTGTATATTGACTGATTGGGTGAGCTTATCATGCATGTAAGGTCTCTAACATTCGATTCATGTGTATAAATAACTATTCTACAGTCGGTTGGGCTATATGTACATTTTCACAACTTGGATTCCCGAGACTCAAGCCCGCTACCCAGGCTGGAATAAAGTCAATATTACACGCAAATTACGGCAAGTACAAACCCAAACCCAAACATGCATGCTACTTACGACGAATGGCATTATGCCAACCAATAACCCACAACCACACACATCATTGGCCATGATATATAGCTTCAATTTGAATGATGGGCGGGCTTATTTGGTTCCCAAGTGCGCCTGGAAAAAATTCGAAAGAAGAACCATCAGTTTGAACACACGCACGATGCCACATTGTAACAAAAAACACTACCGTGGTAACATCACGCATCCATTAGGAGAGCTACACGTGTGATATGGACCAATGAGGCATAATGCAACTCAGTTTGGGTCCCAAAGACAATGGTATATGATGGATAGCATCCCAATAGTGGAGGAGGGCACCCAAAAGAAATATGGCGCGCTGGTACTTGTGACAGTACCACAGCCGGCTGTGGTACTCTCTCGGGTACCAAGGGGTAGTAGCCATGTTGTACCTACGCATCGTCCATATACTTACCTTCACGAATCCTTTGCATCGGAGGCACGGACATGGCGCTTTGCGCCCATCCCTTTGTCGTGCCCCGACCTCCACAGCGCCTTGGTGTCTTGAGACGCCTGCGAGGATTCCCCTGCGAGCATCTCGCACCCACGTTCACGTGATGGATCTTAAACACATGTCTTACCCTCTGGCGGGTACGCATGTACCTTGCGAGTACGCGACATCGGTGCGATCTTGGTACGTATGCACCGCATGAGTACCATGGAATGCGTGCACGCCCGGTACACGTGCACCAACAACACACCGTAGACTACTTCGGCACGGGCAAGAAATCTCACCTCGGCGGGGCGGGGGGTCGTCGGCATCCTCCATTTTGGCCACCACGTCCGCTTTGGCGCCCGCGTCGACCGTGCGCAAGGTCTCCTTGGCCACGGCTTCACCGTCCTCCATCACGGCGTCGGCCGAGGTGATGCGCGGACCGAACTTGTTGACGTGGTGGAACGACGTTCTCGTTGACGACACTAGTTCCTTGCCATCGCATTTGAGGCATTTGCAAGGAATCAACAGAGGTCGGTCCCGCGTACTTCTGCCAACACCTCGCACCCACGCGCGCGGGATCATCAGCGCGGGTGGGTACCACCGCGTGGCCAAGGATCGAGTTTCAAACACAAGTTATCAACTCACTTGGCTACTGCCCGACGCTCCAGTCCTACCACAAGGACCGAAGTAAAAGGGGGCTAGCCGCCACGATGTTTCGATGTGTTGATGTTTGAGTGCTTAAAGATCATCCTTGGGTGCTCAAATATTTATTAAAAACATGTGCCGGGTGATATACTCTATATGGGTATGCACTTGTGAGGGCTGAAGAGGTGGGGGTAAAATTAATTCAAATTAAATAAAAAGGCCAGTCCTACCACAAGGACCGAAATGTTTCTCACGCTAGCTACCTCCACGAAGGTCCTGTGAAAATTCGGAGACCTATGTTGTTAAGTTCGCGAGCTGCTCTTTCTGCAGTGTCTTGTCAAAAAAATGATCGGAGGTCATCTTCGTCCTCAAAATATCGATTGAAGTTGCCTGGGTATACAAAATCCGAAAATATCACTGTGGTGTGGTTGGAATTTAGTGATTTTTAACGCTACCCATGCTTAATGTTGATAACGTAGCATGAAATTGCGACATTGTTTAGGCAAGCGGGCAAAGGGGTACTCAGTTTAGGTCCCAATGAGACTATAATCCGGAGGATAGGCACTAGGAGCATCAAGAGGATGGTTAAAAAAATTCCCGCGCGTCCGGTCCTTGTGATAGGACTGGACGAGATTCCAGTCCTTTCACAAGGACTGTCGAGCAGTAGCCACACTGGGTGCGCATGTACCTTGCGAGTACGCGACATCGGTGCGACCCCGGTACGTATGCACCGCATGAGTACCGTGGAATGCGTGCACGCCCGGTACACGTGCACCAACAACACACCGTAGACTACTTCGACAGCAGGGCAATAAATCTCACCTCGGCGGGGGGGGAGGGGGCGCCTTGCAAAGAACCCATCTGGCTTCATCGTCATCATTCCGAGTAACCGGAACCCCTTGGAAGCCCGTCAGTAAGCAATGGCGTACCAAATCGGCAACTTCTTGTTGCACTACGATCAAGTCCGGCAACGGTATTGTGCCATAAGTCGACTCACATCTGAAGTACTTGCCCGCGAACTTTGTTTCGGCGGAGAACGCGTTCAAGTGTTGGGTACGATTAGCGTCGAGGTCGGGAAATCCTCGTGCATAGTCACCCAAATAGTCACACGTCCACTCACCCATGCCATGGCGATGTTCCACAATCGTGTTACGAAGTACGTTATCAAACGCCGCCGCTGCCGCCGTCTCGTCGTCAACCACCGGGCTCTGGCACATGAGGCGGAGGGGTTTTGGAAGGAGGTTGAAGCTGTACGTCAGTACACATGTACCAGTGATGTACCACAGCTCTGATGCACATGTACCGGCCATGTACCCGTTGACAGGACCATACTAGCAATGTCGGAACAATGAAAAGACAGGGCCAACATGAATTTTCGTATGCGAATATGAAAATTTTGGCAGGGCCTCCGGCGCACAAGGTAACCATAAGAAGGGATTTCCGGCATATTTTGTTTCACTTTCATGCGTCTTTGCTCGGTACATATGTACCCAACGATTCCCAGGTGCCGTACATATGCACCGTGGATGCACCACACATGGGTGTACATGTACGCAACACGTACCAAAGGGTTAGTGGGTGTACTCCATAATTATGGCACGAGCCTAGAACGAACCCAATCAACCTGCGTGGATTCGTGGAAATGGAGATCGAGCGGGGATTTATGTACGGGTAAAAACGCACCCCGCCATGCCAATATCCACCCCAGTTGAAGGATCGCCGTCGGTAATGGTGCCGCATACGGCGTCGGTTATTTCCTCGACAACCGCCGAGCGAGCCTTGGTTCCGGTGCGGGAGCACCGGCAGTGAGATCTACGGATGGATTTTCCGGCAGGGCAGACAGCCAAGGCCACGCGGAAGAGGCACGATCATCACCACGTCCTTGGCGATAAAATAATCTCTCCGCTACATCGCATCCCACGTCCCCGGAACGTTCTCCCTCCCAAAACTCGGACTCCCATGCGGAGCTATTTGTTATGGTTGATTGTAAAGTCGCGTCCACGTGAAGGCGGCGGCCACGTGCACGTGGTTCCCCAGCCACGACCCAGTGGTTTAGGTCGGGTTGTTGAGGTTCACGACGCTCGCCACGCACGTTCCTGCGAAGCACAGTCAGTCGGTACATTATCGGTACACGTGCACCCGGGAATAATCACAATGGTGCGACGTGGGTACACGTGTACCGCTCGTGTACGGTTAATGCGGACACATGCTCCCACTAAGGCATGCATTCCAACACGACGCGCCCACGCAAAATGAAAATTTTTACAGGGCCTCCGGCGCACATTGTGACCATAAGCAAGAATTTCCGGCATATTTCGTTTCACCTTCCTGCGTAAGTGTTCGGTACGTATGTACCGACGTCACACCGGCCATGTTGTACCAACTGAAAAACGGTAAGGTGCACGTGTACCCGGAGTGCACGCATTACTTTAAGAAGGGAAGAACGCACCTTGCATCGATATCGCCGGTGTCGTGAACGGGTCGTTGTCGACCGTGTTGTCGCCAGGCATGCGCCGGGGCCGGGCGAACATACCGAGGGCATCCCCGACGCTTCTGCCCATGTCGCATGGATCTGCATACGGGAAGACATTACGGGTACACACGTACCGAACATGTATTAGTAAGTTGACATACCGGGTACATGTGCACCCGACACGCTTTCACCGTACGTGCTCGGTACATAGGGACCGTAGCAGTACGCAAATGATGTACCTTGCATGTACTTGCATGTACCTGCATGTACCTGATGAGTACATATGTCTTTTCTGCACCCAACTTTGGTGTCATTCGTGTGTACCTCCGTGTACTTGCTCGCGGCGGATTTTGGGTACACGTAGGTACACATAAACCTATCCCTTTTCGTGCTCGCGGCGGATTGGGTACACGAAAAACACCAAGGTTGGGTGCAGACCATACATATGTACGCAGGCTTGGTACATGCAAGTGCATGCGAGTACACATTACACTTTTCCCGACAGCTTCAGGCACAACCCAGGGGCACGTGTACCCAAGCGAACATCACCAAAACGCAAAAAGAAAATAATAACCAAAACCCCCCAAAACAAGCTGGCCTCATTTTAAAGCGCACGACGAGCGCCGCCAAAAGAAATCTAGTGCACGACGAGCCCGAAACACATTTTAGTTGCACGAAAAATGGGCAAAAGTGTTGCACCCCCCCAAAAAAGGAACAGAGAAAGAAATCGCACCTCAATTAGGATGACCGCCCGAGTAGAGCGGTGGGGTGGAATAATCGATGACGATCGCGATCGATACGTGACCTGCGTGCCTGCGATCCCCGACCCGCGAGCGCGAGCGTCATGCGGTGGATTATTCCATCTCCGATCGTCCGATGGCAGAGTTATTTCGCAGAATCGTCCGGAAGGATCGAAATGTGAAACGTTTGCGAATCGTGGTCGACCCATTCGGAGGGGAGCGACGAGGCGTTCTGTCGAAATTTCGAATTTCAAGCCGATACTGTGACAACCTTCATCGTGCACTGTTGACCAAGACACCCGCAGCGAGGGTGGTGCCTGTGTACGCTTCAAGTACGGATCTTGAAAGAGATGCGGCGCTTACTACGTAAGTTTACTTAAAATCCATCACACAAAGCTCCCAGCGCCAGCCTAAACATGGGAAAGAGCAAAGCAATCATGGATCAGCGCGAGTTCAAGGCTTGGTGCAAAGGCAACCAAAAGAAATTCACCAAGGAAAGGTACGAAGCGTCTGCAGTGACCTCCGTCAGGAGATCCGCGCCGGGGCACGCCCGCACCCCTCCAGCGTCTGCAGTGACCTCCGTCAGGAGATCCGCGCCAGGCAGGGCACGCCCGCACCCCTCCAGCGTCTGTAATGACCTCCGTCAGGAGATCCGCGCCGGGGCACACCTGCGTCCCTTCAGCGTCTGTAGTGACCTCCGTTAGGAGATCCGCGCCGAGGTGCTCCTGCACCCCTCCAGCGTCTGTAGTGACCTCTATAGGGAGATCCGTCGTGTCGAGGTGCTCCTGCACCCCTCCAGCGTCTACGTGGGACTCTATGGGCAGCTCTGCCAGCTGTAGGGTGTCCACCGCATCCAACCAGCTGTCCACCTCGGCAAGTCGGGGTAACGTGCCTAAGGCTGGACCCTCGATTAAGAGGTCAGATGCATCCAGCACCGAGAGTGGGTCTTTCGGGAGGTCAGATTTGGCGTCCAAAATGCCAGCTTCGTGTAGTCCCTCCCGCCGTCCCGCGGGGTCTTGGCTGCGTAATCTGGCCTTCGCGATAGTGCGTCAGGTACCAGCAGCAGCGCTCCCTTCACATACTCCATGCGAGGAACGCCCACCTCCACGAGGTCCATGTACCACCGTGTCTGGCGTCGGCTCAGCTCCCTCCCTGGCTCCACCCATCAGCCATTCCAGAGGTCGATGGTCTCCTTGCAGCTTGAAAGCAGTGAAGATCAGGTAGTGCCGCCAAGCTACCGTGGTACAGTTATGGAGTCCACAGAGTTCCCTCTCTCCCGTGTGGTAATTCTGCTCTGCTGCAGAAAATTCTCGGCTCTCGTAGGCGATCACCTTGAGGCCTTCACCACAGTCCTGCATCAGAACTCCCCCCAGCGCTACTCCACTGGCGTCGGTTTGCACCAAAAACGGGGCCGATCCATCAGCCGCCGTTTTAACGTTCGGCAGGGCCAGGACAGGAGCATCCACCAGGGCAGCCTTCAGCTCCTCGAAGGCCCATTGCTGTTCCGGACCCCACTTCCACTCCACATCGTTCTTGGTGAGCATGGTGAGGGGTTGTGCGATGTCGGAGAAGCAGTGGATGAAACGTCGGTAATACCCAGCCAAGCCCAGGAATTGACGAACGTGGGTCGCGTTCTCCAGCGCCGGCCAGTCCCGCACCGCTGCCACCTTGTCATGCTGGGGTCTGCAGCCCTCGCTAGACAGGGTGTGACCAAGGAACTTCAAGGACTCCTTCAGCATCTGCGCCTTGGACGCCTTCAGGTATACACATTTCTCCCGACAGGTTTGCAGGAAGGTGCGCACGTTCCCATAGTGCTCCTGAACTCCTCCCTTCACAGTGAACAAAACCACATCGTCGATGAAGATTCGTAAGAAGGGGATGTGTTCTAGCGCTCTCTGCATCCTTCGCTGGTATTGTGACGGGAATTCTGTAGTCCTTGAGGCATCACCAACCACTCATACGAGCCCATCTGAGTGGTGAAAGCCGTCTTTTCCACATCCTCCTCGGCCATGGGAACTTGCCAGAACCCATCCACGGCGTCAAAGGAGGAGGAATGAGTGGCACCCTGCATCTCATCGAACATCAGCTGGATGTCCGGCAGTGGATACTGATCCCTCACCGTCTGAGAGTTCAGCTGGCAGTAATCCACCACCAGGCGCAGGTTGTTAGGCTGGCCTGGTTTGGGTACCATGAGGCATGGCGCTGCGTAGGGGCTGGCCGAGGGTCTGATGTAGCCCTTCTCCACCAGTTGCTTGATACGTTCGCGCAGCTGTCGAAGCTCCTCTACGGACATACGGTAGGGGCGACGAAACGGAGGTCCTCCTTCCTTGTCCGCCTTCAGGGTGACCCTGGCCTCGTCCTCCAGTGACCGCCGTAGTTTGGAGATGTCGGGGAGGGCGTCACGTAACTCCTCGGAGAACTCCTCAAAGAGTGCTTGAAACTTCGCCCTCAAGTGGGGCGACACCTTAGCATCCTTCGTATCCTGCGGAATGTCCTTAGCCGTGCCCTCTGTGTCCGGCGGCTCCAGCTTCGCCGGCTGGGCACTGGCTGTGGGCTGCTCGGGGCGTCGCACCGGGTGAGTCTCCGCCGCGTCGGCCACATCAGTCTCAACCGAGAGACACGCCGCGTCAACGGCCTCAGCATCGGCCGCGATGAGATCCGAGTCGGGATGATCACCGATCGCAGTGGCCGCGTAGGCTGACTCGTGCTCCCCGCCGTCCCTGCGCGCCATCATGAGCCACGCCGGTTGACACGAGGTGTCACCCGCAAGCCTCTTCGTCTCTGCGTACAAGAGGTGCTTCCGCAGCTGCACCGCAGTCAAAAAGACCTCGTCGATGAGACCCGCGCAGTCACCGCCGCGCCCACCAGCACTCTTGCCCGGGTTGCAGCCCGCTATGGTCACCAGCTCTTTTCCCCCTCCTTTCGTCCTCCGTGCGAAGGACACAGAGCCATGACCAGAGTAATCAAGTACGATGGGGGAGAGGCTTCGCAGCCACTTCCCCCCCAGCACCACGTCCACCTGAATCCCGAGCGGCAACACATGCGTTGCCATGGCCGACTCATTGTACGTGGAGCCCGCCGCGGTGCGGGCCGTGAATTTCGAGTACGCGATAGCGCCAGTGGTCTTAACCGACCCGTCCGCTAACGTCACCTTCATCCACCGACCATTCTGCACGCGTAGACCACAACGTTTCGCACACTCGTCAGAGACGAAATTATCTGAGGCCCCCGAGTCCATAAGCAACTTCACCCGCTTGCCACGCAGGTACGCGTAGAACACCAGAAGCAACGCGCCATCCTGATTGTGAGCCGCAGCGAGGTGGGCGGTCCACAGCACGCCACCGCCACACATGATGCGCTTACAACGGCCGACGCCCGCCTCCAAGTTTTCATCGCCCTCGTCCTCACTGTCATCGTCATCCACCAGCGGGTGGCTGGGCATGTCCTCTTCCGGCTAGTCCTCATCACTCCCCGTATCCTGCTGCAGGTGGTGGGAGTTCAGTGCGGCGAGGGTGTCAGTGTCCTTATTTTTGGCCAGGCACTGGGTCATACTGTCGTCGTCGTCTGCTGCATCCGAAACTGCAGGGTCTACCTGCTGCGGATCATTTGCCCTGGCCAGCTGCTGGGTCAGGTCAATGTCATCGACTTCCGGTGACGAGTCACGCACCAGTGGTTCATCGTCCACTGCAGCGACGGGGACATCAGCACCAAGCTCGGTGGCGGCCCCGCGAGACTTGTGTCGTTCGTGCTGTTGTTCGCCGAACAAGTCCTGCCTCACCTCCGCTGGCGTCACTGCTGCTTGCCGCTCCCGATACTGGTGCACCCTGTACAGGCTGCACCATGCGTCTGGCATCCCCGGAATGTCCCCCCCAGAGCCAGGAATGGTCCCCGTAGCTGAGACAGCAGCCGAGGGCACCCCCACAGAATTTCCACCCGCATCCCCTGTAGCCCAGGGGTAGGATAGGGCGGAGTCGATGACCGCGAGCGACTCCTCCGCTGGCGATCCGCGCTGTCGGCTACGCAAGCGTAGGTGGCTACTGCCCAACGATCCGTGTGACAGGACTGGAATCGCGTCCGGTCCTGTCACAAGGACCGACTTTTCGGGATTTTTTAAGCCGTCCTCTTGGCGTTCCGAGTGCACCCCACCCGGAATGTTAGTTTCCAATGGACCTATACTATGTGCCTTCACGCGCTATTGACAGTATATCGTCATGAAATGAGTATATCCAGTGCATTTGAATCATGTACCCGATCATTTTTCACTTGCAACTTTTGGAGGACGTTAAAAAACACACCATGCCTTTAATAATGTTTATCCAATTGAATTCTAGGTCTCACAAACCCGCCAACCTTCCAAGATGTATCCTAACATCATATCCAATCATGCGCAAAATATTATGCACGTTCTCGGTGTATATTGGGTCGTATATCCACTCTCATATATCGAGTGCTCGTATATCCACCCGTATATCCACTATTTTATGCAGCAAAAACTTTCTTGAAGGCTTGAAGAATTTTGTCGAATAGCATCTGCATTATTCACGTATGGCTGCTAGCACATTGTAGTGTTCATATATACATATCAATTGATTTTTTGAGCTATTAACATCACCATAACTGGCAGTATTGTGCATTGCATGTACTCTAAAAATTATGGGTTGACATATTTTTTAGGTCCTAATATGCATATGATCCGAAATTCCGTGAGTGCATGCTATTGTGAGCCATGACTGCGGAAGTATCATGGCTATCTATGAGGTGGTACATATTAGAGGGCACTATTGGGTCATAAACATGATATGTTTAATTGCTAGATGCATTTGGATGCCATCTAGTAGGTGTACGGGGCTTCGGGCACTCCGGTCCTTGTGAAAGGACCGGCATTTTTATTTAATTTTCGTCGGTACTACCCCCGCGTTTCATTCCTCTCAAGCACATGCCCATATCGAGTATAGCACCCAAAAGAGGTTCGTAATAAATTCTTGGACACCCAAATATGATGTCAAAACACTCAAATATCAACTATATCGAAAAAACGCGGCGGATAGTCCCAAATCACTTCGGTCCTTGTGACAGGACCGTGATTTTGGGCAGTAGCCACTTATTATCTTCACAGAGTTCCGACTCATGGGAGACCACGCCCCGTTGAAGTGGCTCTTTGCGCCAGGTCGAGAGCTGAGCCGAAGACAAGCTAGGCGGTATGAGGATCTGGTGGAGGTGGGTGTGCACGCTATGGAGCATATGCCAGGGCGTACACTGGTGGTGCCGGATGCCGCGTCTCGCAGACCAGACTACGTACAGACATCTGCGAGAGAAGGGCTCAAGGAGGCAGGGTACGTGGACCTGAGTACCGACCAGCCAGTGACAGCTGAAGAAGGGATGCGAGCTGCAGGTGCCAAGGGGAAACCAGCGGAAGTACCGAAGGCCGAAGCTGAGGTGAATGACGCGGTAAAGGAGAAGGAGGTGGAGAAGGAGGACCCCATCTCTCCATTGGATGCGGGGTTCAGCTCGTCAGAGAAGGAGGACGAGGAACACCCACCGTTGAGCCCGACAGTAGTGACAGGGAAGCTGGCGCAGCTCAATGCACCGTGGTGGGCAGAGACTCCCGACCTGTGGCGCGATGCCATGGACACAGTGGCCACGATGACAGCAGTCTCTGCTTTCGCAGGAGTGACTACGAGAGCGCAACGAGCGGTAGCAGCAGAGCAGCCAGCAACAGGTGATGACCATGTGTCTCCTTTGGACGCGGAAGTTGCCCTGTCAGAGACACTCCCAGCACAATCGCCCGCAGTAGCAGCACAAAAGCAACAACGGCAGCCAGCAGCACAGCGAACGCAGGTAGCGGAGCAGCAGCCAGCAGCAACAGCAGCGGAGCAGCGACCAGCGGCAGCAGCAGCAGAGCGGCAGCAATCAAACCCGAGAATCCGACCGACCGGGAGAACCGCTGGTGGACAAGCAGGATTGGAAGCTGATTTCTTCAGAGTTCGCAAGGCTGCAGAGCAAGTACTCTCGGGTGCTGACATGGGTGGACCATTTCAGGTGGACGCGTGGTGTGACTCTATGGGTCAGAACAGACAGGTGAGCACCTTCTGGACTGACTGCCTGAACGAGCAGTGGAGGGGCCGTATCGTCTGGTGCAATGCCCCCTTTTCAGAGTTCGGACCCTAGTAACTACGTGAGCATCGATGGCATCCTGAGACATTATGCATCCGAGGCGAAGCAGGACCCGTGCCTTCGTTGTTCTTGTTGCCAGACTTGTGAATTGGCGACCGTTACTACGCGATTTCGGCCTGGAAATCGTTGAGATCATTCCAAGAGCGAACGAGCACGCCGTGAGCCCAACCAGCTGTTTACCTCACCTGGGGAAGAGAGGGGTCATCGCTCGGCTCTATCTGCAGGAGCTACCAGTTCCATGGCCAGTGCTAGTGGTGATAGCCAGACCGCAGAAGCCACCCAGCAAGCTGGTCACACGCGAGAGACCCTCTGCGCAACCAGCAGTCACACTCTCAGGAGCAGCAGCGAAGGTCAGAGATAAGACGGGGACAGTGGAGCCAGGGGTGTTCTTGCGAGCTCTGAGAGCAGAACACATGCGCAGCGAGTATCTCAGAACCCTGAAACAGGAGTTGTTAAGCACCCAGCACCATCGCACAGCACAGAACACTTCCGGCTGGTGAGCGACATCATCTGGAGAGTAGCTGAAGGGCGCTATCATGTGGTACTGGCCCCGGACTCGCCCCTACGGGAGCTGGTGTTGAGAGAGGCACACGAGGCACCGTCCGCAGGCCACACCGGCAGGGATAAGACGCTGGATCGTGTCCGAAGACGCTTCTGGTGGCCGCGGATGGATCTGGATGTAGCGGAGTGGGTAAAGACGTGCGTGACTTGCCAGCAGACGCAGCCGCGGCAGGGGTACCCCATGAGACTGTTGCAACCTCCGAACCTCATAGAGTGTCGAGCAGGCTCTGGGAAGTGGTGAACATTGATTTCGTCACTGGTCTCCCAATGACTCAGCGAGGAGTAAACGCCTTTGCTACCTCACTTGCAAGCTGAGCAAGATGGTACATGTGGTGCCAATGACGTACACCGACAGCTCTGCAGAGGTGGTGGTCAAACTGTTCATGGACGCGGTATGGCGGTTACTGGCTACTACCCGAAGGTCCGGTCCTCCCACAAGGACCGAAGTGAATTTGGGATATATGCCGCGTTTTTTCGATATAGTTGGTATATGAGTGCTTTGGGGTCATATTTAGGTGTCCAATAATTATCTAAAAACGTGTGTTGGGTGTAATACTCGGTGTAGCGATGTGGTTTACGTTATTGAAAAGTGGGGGTGAAACCGCTCGAAATTAAATAAAAAGGCCGGTCCTCCCACAAGGACCGGAAGTTCCCAAGCCACCTACACTCACTAAGTGGCCTTCCTAGTGCCCACTGCACTTAAAAAATACTTCAACATGACCTATTCGTGCCCTCTACAATGTACAACATCTTCGGAATCCACAATACTGCGGTATATATCCCTCACAATGTCATGCACCCACGAAAAAATTAGATTTCATCAAAATCGGCCATCCAAAAATCTGCTCTCGCCGAATTCCAAAGCAATGTTCCGAGTAGACTACTGCACATATTGACATGCTTAAGTATTCTAAAATCGATAAACATGTTTACATGAAAAATGCGACGTGGCACATCATACATCTATCATATCCGAACACTATTTGGCATTCATAGTATCCGTAGTAACGAAAAAAAAACATTTGAAAATCTTGGATCAAAAATGTTTTTTACAGGTGTAAGGTCGATTTGAGTGCGTATATACACCCAATACGAGGTCGCCAACATGTATAATCTTGCAAGTATGATTGGGTATGATGTTAGGATAAATTTTTGTACTTGGGCGGCTTGTTTGACCTGGAATTGTATTGGATTAAAATATTTGAATGGCATGGCATGTTTTTGAACGTCCTCCAAAAGTCGCAACTCAGAAATGATAGGGTACATGCTACAAATGCATTGGATATAGTCATTTTATGACGATATACGGTTGATGGCGCATATGGACACTCAGTGTAGGTCCTAAGTGTACTAAAAACCGAAGGGTAGGCACTAAGACCGTCAAGAGGACGGCTAAAAATATTCCCGCAACACCGGTCCTTGTGGGAGGACCCAACGCCGTTTCGGTCCTCCCACAAGGACTGTCGGGCAGTAGCCATTACACGGAGCCCCCATGAAGATAGTGTGCTACCGTGACCCTCGCTTTCGCGATGCTATGACTCAGTATACAGTATAACTACGTAGTTCATGCGGCTGATGGGCGTCAAGGTGACCAGCACTACTCCCTATCATCCCCAGAACGACGGTCAAGCGGAACGCAGCAATCACACTGTGGAGCGCATGTTGTGCTGCTACGTCACTGAGAACCAGAAGGACTGGGACCTCTGGGTGGCACCTGTGGAGTACGCGATCAATGACTCCACCACGTCAGCAGCAACTGGATTCTCCCCCTTTGTGGCTACTATCCTTAATCCAGATCCTCCCACAAGAATCTAGCGCAAATGGGTATGGCGACCTCGTATGTCGTATATAGTGGCCCGGCATATGCTTTGGGGCAATATTTATGAACCTTTTGAATTATCTATAACATTTCTTTGCTTGAAATGTCGATGGTTTGACCTTTAATCTTAGCGTGGTTTGGGTGGGTGCTTTCACAGAATTTTAATCAAAATGCTAGATCCTACCACAAGGATCTAGGGTACCGACAACTCTAGGCCTTGCTACACGAGCTCGGGTTGGTGCGTATGTTGTTAACCCTCGAGAATATGACCAAAACTAATTTTGTAAGCCCTTTAATATCATACTAGCCGGATTAATCGCCGCATATGCGCATGCTATGGTGTAGTACCGTCGAAATTCAATATTTCCATCATTATCAGGGTCTGAAAATCGTATTCTAGAACCTCTAGCGGTAGTTCTAACCGTTCAAAAAATCCCCAAAAAATCCCAAGGAGACTTTGAAGTCATATTAAAGTACTGAAGTGCTCACCAAGGCAAAGATCTAGCCTTAAAGCTTAAAATGGACCAAGACTCACGCCCAAAATGCGAAATCGTCCCCATACTTAAGGAATGTGTATATCTTACCCATGTGACCGCGTTCGTGTGATGTGTCCAATATACATTATCCAAGTCGTATTTTGACCCAAACATAATTAATATACATACATACCTTGAGATATATTATGTCTATGGTGGCAAATGATCCATATACGATTGGCAAAAAATTATGGAAGATACACCCCGCTTTTGAAGCTTTAAAAGGCGTAGCAGTTCAAAATTTGGTTGGGGCATGCTATAAATGCATTAGCTAGGAGTATATATGATGGATTCTCGTCAAACCACGCACCATACTACTTAGTATATGTCCCATGTGGAAAGTATTCCTTGGTGTTGACTTGTAGAAAGCTCGTGGGGCGCCTAAATAAATTATTGAAAAAGTGATCCTTGTGGGAGGATCTAGAGCGTTCTAGGTCCTCCCACAAGGATCTCGGGATAGTAGCCACTTGAGCTGGTGTAGTACGAACAGTCACGCTCCAGCAACGCAGCTGGACTTCTTCATGGACGCAGCTTTGGAAGGCGGATCGAGGCGAAGGAAAGGTGGACGAGTGGCAGCGGACAAGAGAGGGACAGCGCACGAGCTGGCAAAGCAGTTTGCGCGGCAATTACAGGCAGCGCGGGTAAACCTGCAGATGGTCCAGCAACGCATGATGGAGCCGTTCGACGCGCGACACATACAGGCTGCAGCAAACAAAGGTGAACGATCAGCACCCTTTATTGGGCCACTGTCAAAAAAACGACATTTTATTTGGATTCTGCCAAATGGCGCGTCGCTGATAACCGACGATTAAAAACTTTCCACGGTGGAGATTTCACAGATTTAATCCAAGTTTCTTCGCTGTGTACACAGTGCAGTTCGCAGACGACGACTGCCACGTCACGAAACGGGGAGGAATTGCTCTGAAGAACAGAGGGAATATCGCAGCGGTAAAATATTGCAGTCGAGGGGAGTGCCGTTTGTTACTTATTAAGTATGGAAATCTAGGTTATCGGCTGCCCGCTGATAACCTAGATACTTTGTTGCGCTACTGCAGGCACACCCGCTTGTGATTTTAATCACATTACATGAAGTGCAATTTCTTTCAACGTTCGTAACGAATATACATGTACTCACAAGGCGAATACCTTTCTTTTGAGCTCTTGATCGACCCCATCCGCAACCGCATCAGCTTCGTTTGCAGTCGCGACTGCAAGCTAAGTCGATGCGGTTCAAGATATATAGGGTCGACTAATTCATTGCAGCTCAGGGGTTTTCGTGCGGTTTAGCGCAAGAAACTTACGGGATATATTCGTATCAATATTATGAATATATCCCGTAAGTTTCAGGGCATGTCGTCGAGTACACTCGAAACGGTCACATCTTGACAAGAGGATAAATCTAAACCCAAAACGCCTCTTGTCAAGATGCGACTGTTTGAAGCATACTTGACGGCAGGCCCTGAAACTTCCAGGATATATTCATAATATTGTTATGAATATATCTGCCAGGTTTCGCGAGTTGGAGTGCACGACAACTCCAATTCTGCAAGGCAGTTTTGGGTTTGGGTAAATCAAAACCCAAAACGCCTCATGCCAATATGCGACTGTTTGAAGTATGCTCCAAGGTATGACCTGAAACTTCCAGGATATATTCATAATATTGTTATGAATATATCCGCCAGGTTTCGTGAGTTGGAGTGCACGACAACTCCAATTCTGCAAGGCAGTTTTGGGTTTGGGTAAATCAAAACCCAAACCCAAAACGCCGCATGCCAATATGCGACTGTTTGAAGTATGCTTCAAGGTATGACCTGAAACTGACGGGATATATTCATAATATTGTTATGAATATATCTGTCAGGATTCGTGAGTTGGGGTGCACGACAACTCCAATTCTGCAAGGCAGTTTCGGGTAAATCGTCAAAACCCGAACCCAAAACGCCTCATGCCAATATGCGACTGTTTGAAGCATACTTCAAGGTATGACCTGAAACTTACAGGGTATATTCATAATATTGATACGAATATATCCCGTAAGTTTCTTGCGCTAGAACGCACGAAAACCCCTCGGCTGCCGTGAATTAGTCGACCCTATATTGAACCGCATCGGCTTAGCTTGCAGTGGCGACTGCAAACGAAGCTGATGCGGTTGCGGATGGGGTCGATCAAGAGCTCAAAAGAAAGGTATTCGCCTTGTGAATACATGTATATTCGTTAGGAACGTTGAAAAAAAATGCACTTCAGGTAATGTGATTAAAATCACAAGCGAGTGTGCCTGCAGTAGCGCAACAAAGTTGGGGCGGGCAGCCGATAACCTAGATTTCCATACTTAATAACTTACGAACGGCACTGCTGACTATGACGTTCAGCGTTTGGACTGCGAGAGGTGAATCTTTGAAACGCGAAGCAAATCTTTCGTCCCAAAAATGACAAAGTGACCTGATCCGAACCATTGCAGAAATTCAGGGAACTCGTGTTTGTGAAACCATGACGAAGTCCCTCGACACCACGATTAACTCGGCATCGTGACTAGGCAAGATCTGACGTTCCTATCCTCCTCGCCCTGAATTTCGCCAAAGTTCCGCCCCTGCATCTGCCGTCAATCTTACGCAGATCTTATAAATCGTACAACCCGTCTTGCCATTTCAAATTTCGCCAAAGTTCCGCATGCCATTACCATGTGCGTCTTTTGACAGTGGCTCAGAAAAGGGTGAGGTGTGGGTGGACGGCCAGCACCTGACACTGCCGGGTGATCGGGGGGTTGAAGCCAAAGCTGCGTAAGCTCAGGCACGGCCCCCAACGCGTAGTAGAATGATTGTACAGTGACAGGCAGCAGGAGCTGCCAGAGCAGGATCGAGGAGCCCCAGCTGCGTACAGATTAGAATTGCCAGTTCACTGGAAGGTGCACAATGTGTTTACAGCTGATCGGCTTACCCCTGTGCAGTCTGGAGCCAAACACTTTGTAGGCAGGCAGGAGGGGACGGCACCGCCACCTGCAATGGTCGAGGGTCAGAAGGAACGCGAGGTAGAGCGCATCATCAGCACACGGTTCAGAAAGCTGGGTGGTAAGTGGCTATCACCCTCCGGGTGGCGTAAGCCACCCTAACAGCGATTTAGGGTGGCTTAAGCCACCTTAATAACGTTTTTAATTATTACGGGAGCTATCGGTACCGGAAGCTAAAATCTTTTAGCTACCTCAAAATGACGGTGACAATGTCTTCTATAAGACACTATGATGTGCACTATTAGGCGAGCCCAAGTTCCCGGTGAGCAATTTTGGGAAGTATCCAAGAGGGTGCAACATTTGGTAAAATGTGAGTGATTTTTTTTTCGGTTCTTGCATACCCATGCTACTTCAACCGAGATTTTGAGGGTCAAGATGACCTTGGATCAAACTCTTGGTAAGACACTGCAGAAAGAGCAGCTCAAGATCTTGACAACATGGGTCTCCAAATTTTGAAAGCGCCTTCGAGGAACCCCCCGTGAGCTAATTAGCTTAAGGTGGCTTAAGCCATATTAAGGATTATTGGGAGATACCCACCCTACTTCAACCGAGATTTTGAGGGTCAAGATGAACTCAGATCAAACTTTTGATAAGACACTGCAGAAAGAGCAGCTCGAGATCTTGACGATGTGGGTCTCCAAATTTTGAAAGCACCGCCGAGGAAACCCCCATGAGCCCTTTAAGTTAAGGTGGCTTAAGCCACCTTAAGCGGTGGGTAATATGCATCAGGCTGGAGGTACAGTGCAGGAGTGGCTGACGAAGTAGAAGGGACTACCGCACAGTGTCACAGTCACAGTCAGTGGAGGACCAGAGAGGATCTCGAGGGCAAAGGAGGCAGGCTGAACCCACTCAGAGTCTTTGAAGCAGACGAGGAGAGGCAAAGGAGAGCTCCAGAGAAGAGGCGAAGGGAGACACATAAGGGTCAGGAGGAACAGAGAGCGCAGTTGATGGCAATAGGACCTCCAACCCCGACAGTCTACAGCAGTAGCCAGAGCCGGGCTTACCACCAGCCCCATCTCGAGAGAGTGCAGCATCCAGTGAGGATTCTGGTGTTGTTCTGCGGCTCTGGTTCAGTGGAGCAGCAGTTCCAGCGCCAGTTTAGGGACTGCGAGGTGGTAACAGTAGACATCCTCCCGAAGTGGCAAGCCACGTGCACGGAGGATATCTTACACTGGAACTACAAGCTCTACCCGCCCGCGGCACCATTTCGATGTCATCTGGGCCAGTCCTCCCCGTAAGGAGTACAGCAAGGCAAAGACGCGGGGGGCACCAGATCTAAAGCTGGCGGACAGGCGCGTGCGGCGTATCAGGGAGATCATTGAGTTCTATGACCCTGCGTATTACTTTATAGAGAACCCTGCGGGCGATGTGCTGAGGGGCGTGCCCACGCGTGCTGTAATGAAGGGCCTGCCAGAGCCGCTGCTAACTACTTATTGCAAGTATGGGACGCCGTATATGAAACCTACCCATATATGGACCAACGCAGCGCCTTCAGTGCCTTTATTGCAGTGCAACCACACTACTCCCTGGCCTGCACGAGCAACTCTGGGGAAGCATGAGAACACCGCTCAGGAGGGGATCTCAGCAGCCAACACCCGCGGTATGGGTTCAGCTCAGGCTGTGTACGCAATACCTCGTGCGTTGCTTCATCACCTGTTTTGTGAGCTGAAGCTTGGCGAGCGCATGAAGGAGGAGAACGCGCTCGCAGTGATGGACCTGATATCGACGCTGACAGCGCGGACGGACGAGTCTGAGATTCAAGATACCGAGGCCAGTCAGCCTTGGGGCGCAAAGGCCGCAAAAGACCTGTGATCTGGGGGAGTACCAGGGTTACCAAACCGTCTGAGCGTTGGCAGCATGCATGAGACGGTGCGGAGCTTTCGGGAAAACCCAGTATACAGAAGGGGACCCAGACCCAAGAACTGGGGGGCACGGACCCGAGAACCGCAGAGGGGGACCCAGACCCGAGAACTGGGGGGCATGGACCCGAGAACCGAGAGCTTAGCAGCTCAAACCTTGTCACACGTGCATGCTAACCTCCAGACAATGTACATAAGGGCAGGACAGCCTAGCGAGGACGTAGGCGCGCCTAGGGGGGGGGTATGACGAGGGTGACTGACAGAATGTGACTTTTGAACATCTGATGTGACTTTTGTACATCAGCACCCACAGCAGATCAGGTTGACATATGCCTATCGAATCCGAGGTGAGCCGAGGGAATTCGAGTCGACATGTTACTACTTAAAGAGCTGAGCAAGCTCTCATGCCAGTTTTTTAATTAGTTACAATCTGCACCAGCTTGTGCTTAGTAACTCCGAAGTATTTTAACCGACAATACCGATATCCGACAATATCCCTGTGATCTAGTATCATCCGAAATGCTTTCCCTGCATTTCCTGTGAGTGTCTACTTACACCGGAGTGAGCTTGTAAAGTCTCACACCCCGAACAATCTAGACGATCGCTGGGGCCGTAATAACTATACGTGAAGCGAACGACATCAATCCTCGGAATCTATACGACACTTATATATTCGCGACGATTCGCATGATTTGCCCATTTACGGCCCGTCGTACGATTGGCGTAGGATAACGGCCGTGCAACGCGAATGACAAATCAATGAATTATATATTACTCTCGTTTCAAGACAGTCGAAACTGAAAAATGAAAATATAGCCGGAAGGTCGCGGTACGCACCCTTCGGTTCAGGAATGCGCGTTCAGTAATGATTTATGATACTTCACAGATAACGTTAACCTCGTGGATGACAATATTTCTGTATTTTGATTCAAAGAATTCGTTTCATATGTGATTTATATAATCTGACGTCACTCGCGTATCATTATTCAAAAAATACTTGTCGCAAAGATTATGTTCCGTTTATATGCCTGTTTCAGGTTGTGTCCCATATTCTGGAGTGGAACGATTCGTGTAAATATATAAAAATCATACACTCTAAAAACCCAGATGAACCTCAGCATATCCGAGTCTTGGAAGTGGTCATATTTACGTGCGGCAGGAGGGCTATATCGCACAAACATTTCCACTGCTGTCGATTTTTGAAGCAGATGTCCCTGGTCGGTTTGCTGCACCTTGGACGAGAGAAGGTGTGAGGGAGGAGGCATGGCAATGGTGAATGCGGTTTCATGCTGCGCTCATGCTAGGATCCATGGACACCTATGATGGACACGGTGTTTGCGTGTCAGTCTCTTTCCCTAAGCACTTTGATAATGCAATGTTAGTGTACTTCATAGAAAGGTCTTTGGTTTTCATTCTTGCAGCATGCTCGCACAATATTGGAGGCAGTGAATGATGATCTGGGGTGACTTTTGGCATCAATGACATCGGTTGTAACCAATAACGATAATGATTGAAGCTCATTTCATATAAATCATGGAGGTTCGCTCTACAGAGAGACTGTTGCTTATATTCTGGAGACAATTCAAATCACATTTACGACAGAAATGTCTTTCGGGAGTAATTAAAATACAATTGGATTAGCGTACCTTTCTAGATTATACACGCGTTATTTTCCTATCTGCTCATTAAATGCACTGCTGAACATCCATGACAAAAAGAATCTCACACCACATGGTAAGACACGCGGTCATTTTGGAGAGTGTATCCAAGTATGTTTGTTGCTTGGCAAGCTCTTTTCATTTAAATATGTTGGACCACTGCACAAACGCCGTGCCTTTGCAAAGTGTCACGAGGCACTTGCTGCCCTTGACCTGTTGTGACCTCTCTTCTTGTCGTGAGCGGCTGCTGTGTAAGCAAATTATCAAACCGTGTGGAGTCACCATTTTAGCAAGAGAACTGAGACCAAAGATGAATAAGCAAAAATCAGCAAACACCATATGAGCTGCTCACCCAACTTGCCCCCCCTTGGTTTCGCAAAGCTTTTGTTTTGCAGGAGAAGCGTGCATAAGTCACCTCCTACCTTTTGCCATTTAGGACCGCAAGATCCCAGGATGGCGCACGTGAAAGAGAGAGAGAGAGCATACGGGTTGCCTTGCTTGCCGACAAAATCTCGAGTGTGTGAGTGGAGAGTATGTGTGTATAGGCCGCCTGCCTGTTATTAACTCTCTCTCTCTCCCGGTGTCTCTAGCTATGATACCAGCGTGTGAGAGAAAATTGGGTGTGTTCCTATCTTGACTGCAGGGAGTCTCCACATAGAAGCATGCGAACACCTGAATGGGCTGCCCACTAACTTTTTCACTTGGTGGTTTGCAGCAAATAGAGAGCGAACCAGTCTGTGGGCTGCTCTCCTACCTCCCACACGGAGTCACCAGCATACCAGTGTGAGGGAAAGTATGGCCATGCCCGCCTCTCTCCCTCACAGAGTCAGCCTACCAGCGTGAAAGAGCATATGGGCCGCCCGCCTACCTCCGACACAGAGTCACCGGCGTGGCCCCCCTACACCCCACGTGGAGTCGCCAGTATACCAGCGTGAGAGAGCATATGGGCTGCCCTCCTGATTTTGCAACTTGCACATCGAGCTACCGATGAGAAAGGTGCGTCCTACCTCTGTTGCACCGAGCCTCCCCGAGCCACTGACCAGAACCATCTGGGCCGCCCTTTCTTCGCCGCCATTCCACCTTTTGAGCATGCCGATGCAAGACGCAGCTTATAGGCTGCCCACCTACCTCTGCCTCTAGGAGCCTCTACCTAATTTGTGATCGGTTGCAGGTTTAAAACACAGGGACAGCCAGCCTGCTCTAGGAGAGTCGCCAAGCCAACGGGGGCACCTCAGCGGCGAGCAGGGCCACGTCAGACACCGAACTTTACATCGGGTTTAGGATGCCCGGGCAGTAGCATACCAACTCGCTTCTCCAGCAGTTCTAACTGTTCGGGGTCGTTCCGAAGCTCGTCTAGTTTAGTCTCCAGGGACATACGCAGCGGGCCCGCACTGCGCCGCGACACCTGCAGCGCCAAACACCCTCCCTTCGAATCCCCGAGACTGCGCCCTTCCCACGTCGACGGATACTTTTGACGACCTAAGAATCTGCGCCCTGAAGGTCCGACAAGAGCTCGAAGAAGCCATCGTCGCCGTCCTAAGAAGTGCTTCGGAAGATAACTTCGGATTGGGTCAAATTTCACCAGAAGGTGAGCTTTCAAAGAACAGAGCGAGCTAACCGCTAGTGCTTGGCACTGCCGACACCAGAAGTAAGGGTGAAGTGATGTTGGATGGCCCCCATGAACGCTCCTGAGAAAGAAGTGTGAAAATTGAACCTGCGATGAACGATCCAATTCATCGAATACCGTGTGCGACACCTCCGTTGCAGTAATACACATACATGAGAAGAATCGCGACTTGCGGCACCTCCAATTTTCAGTTTGGCGTTCCTCACCTTCGGCGCAAACATATCCGGATTCAGAGCACGCATGCGACGCCGGATTGCTATTTTCTCTTTGTTTTCTCGAGTCTCGGCGTCTTGATCGGCATCCCACGCGAGCCGGGCGAATACATTCTTGGTGGGCTTGGTTTTCCCTTTGAGCTTCGCACGACCTGGCGAGGTTTGGGCCTTTTCCCCTTCCTGTGTATGACGAGATGAGCTTTCAACAAGCACGCAACTCTTCCACAGCTGAAGGGGAAATACTCTTTCAGAGAAGACAGGAAAAGTTTTAAGAGCTCTTGGAAACTGCAGGACCTCGGCGCTTGCCCACCTCTAATATCCTGGAGGTGATGGAGACGCTGGAATCCAAGTTTCGTAACATCGGCTGTCGCATCTGCCTATTGGGCGAGCCTGTTGCTGAGGTTGTTAATGGCGGCCTCCCAGAGGTGGGTCTGCGCCCATTGCGGTCCAGTTTCACCTTCAGTCGAAAATGACAAGCATTGTACCAGGGGCCAAGCGCACTGCGATTTCTTGCTGCAATACGACTTGTGCCACCCAACGTCCGACAAGCCGAGCACACTGACGGTTCTTGCTGCAACGCGTCTTTTAGAAGTTCGGACCCGCGAGGCGAAAACGCGCTTCCGTACACCGGGTTTGACTGGGAAGTTTAGACTGCGGAAGTGTTCTGGAATGCGGGGGGGTGCATAATTCAGGCAATGTGTGCAAGCACAAAAAAGACAAGGCCGCTCCCGGTACGCCTGTAAGGCAACTTCAGGCGTCACCTTAGCGGTGTATTATGCCCGGACCTCGGCGCTGAACTTGTCCAAGGACGAGCAGAGGCTGGCCGTAAAGATCGGGAGCCGCCAGTCATTCCCACTACAGGTATGCTCACTGTGGTCCAAAGCATGTCCCTCGCCTGAGACCTCTTGAACAACGAGGCAGGAACGCGCGCACGTATACAACCGTTGACGCACGCCACAACAATGTCAAATGGGCTTCTTGCCTTCGGCTTCTCGAAGTTAGGAAGAGTGGAACAAGGTGGCGCACTAAGTCGGAGATCAACTTGGATATATTCAACAGTTGTGTGGCCTCGCAGGTTTCACGTTGCACATATCAGCCATAGATGCTAACGGTGGGGAGCGTGCACCGTTTTCAGAACCCTGACAGTAATGATGTTGTGAAAGGAGTTCCCTCGCAATCCGGATGCCCTAAAAGGTATATTTCTAGGACGGAACTTCGAAAACCCCGAAATAGCTCTAGGCGACATAGCTGTGCGGATCTTGATGGAGAACGCGCTGAAGATCTCATACTAGTTAATGGGATATTTACTATTGTGGAAACGCAATTTTATGTTATGAGATATACTCTCAGCATTTCAACTGGGGCTCTTTACAAGGACGCACCGTCTGCTACTTGTCCAACGCGATGCAGTTGGGAGGCGGCCTCCCTTTGTCTTATCTGTGAGTATGTTGAACTCGCCTCGGCAAGTCGGTCAAATTGAGCGAACAGCTGCCTGTTGGATAAACCCGGCGCTGCAGACTGTGGGCGTTTTCTGAGGCTGCAGTCTTGTACCATGTTCGAAAGTTCCTGAGCCTGCGCGCTTCCCACGTGCAATTTCCAAGACGAAGGGGGGGGAGTGACAAACGAGCTTGGTCCTACTCCCTCAGTGGACGGGTAGTGCGATGCAAAGCCGGAAGCCATAACAGTAGTTCTTTAAGTTTCAGCGCACATAATTACAAAATTATTTGGAGATCTCTTTCTTTCTATTCCTACAGCACGCTGAAGATACCAGTTTCATACCGGTTCAGTGCCTGTGCGGTTTGATTCAGTTAGCTCAGAACCTCTTCGTCTGTAACCTGATTGTGAAACCAGACGACCACCACCACCATTTCCAGCGTTCGACGATCGCCAATTTCTCATTTGATCGTGAACATCAACATGTCTCAGATCAGTTCATGAACATGCATGATCATATTCATGTTCAGTTATGCTCGGTTCACGTTCGGTGTTCAGTTCACAACCGTGGATTAGCGATCAAAAAGCACCAAAAGTTTTGTTCAGATTTGATCGCGAACATCGCGCGAACATGTTCGCGATCAGCCGGAAAAGTGGTCTGATCCAAGAAGCGTAGAAGCCTAGCTCTCTACATGTGATTTTCCAAGAAGCCTCGCTGCTTTACTCTTTGCGGCTGTTCAAAAGGTCACAGGCGTATATCGATATTATTTTATATGATGGCAAGCGGGTCGGATGAGATTGTTGTATCCGCGGAGGGACGTGGTTTGCAAGTTGTTGTGGCTGAGGTTGAAGAAGATCAATCCGAGAATGCCGTTGTGACAGAGCGGAAGGAAAATGGTTGGTTGCCGTTGATGGCGTCTTCCTCCCCCTTCCAAATTGGTGCGCTGATGGCGGAGAGCATTTGTGAGCGCGTGCTATCTTGTGCTAATCAAGTTTTGGTTGATGGGAACACCTTACCGCTTTCTGATGCCGAGATCGAGATCATCGTTTTATTGCGCGGCATGAACCGCGGATTCATGGAGTCGTATATGCGAAGTAGCTTTGGGCACTTGAGCCAGCAACAATTCAACCAACCTGTCATCAATGGAGAGATGGAAGAAGATGAAATTGCTCAAGAGTAGTTGAATACCCGGTTGGTAACTTAGTTAGGCGGTGTATTGAAGGATTATGTCTTTATGTACTCACGTGTCTACGTGAAGCAAGTAGTTATCCACTTATCCTACCGTAACTTGATATCTTCATCTATATGATCGGCAAATTACTAAATCGTATAGCTATATAGGTTTAGTCGTTGAGATTGTGCACAATAATATGCTAGTAGAACATCGGTGCCTGAGAGTGACTGGAATGATCAAGTGTGCCTTTGTGATGCAACTAGATAGGAAGATGCCACTATCTTCATATATTGTCGTGACGCGTTTGCATGAAATGACTTATGGCACTTATCAAATGTACTACATATGGGGGGAATTCCAAAAATAGTGTCACGTTCATGAACATGTTCGTGAACAGTTCGGGTTCATGTTCACGAACGGAAGCCGATGTTCAGTTAATGTTCATTTAGGCCATGTTCATGAACGCTCAGTTCATGTTCGTGTTCACAATTCAAAAATAGCGATCGTCGAACGCTGACCATTTCGGTTCCAAAATCGAAAATGCCCGGCTCGCTCTCGCTCTCGTGACATATGACATTAACATTGACATTGACATTGACATTGACATTGACATTGACATTGACATTGACATTGACATTGACATTGACATTGACATTGACATTGACATTGACATTGACATTGACATTGACATTGACATTGACATTGACATTGACATTAACATTGACATTGACATTGACATCGACATTAACATTGACATTCACATTCACATTGACATTGACATTCACATTCACATTGACATCGACATTCACATTCACATTCACATTCACATTGACATTGCCATTGACATGAGATGACATGCCGATGCCGTGACATAACGATAACCTAATAACCTCTGCTCTTTATGTTTTAGGACCGAAGCAAATTACCTTACAGTACTTACTTATGAGAAGTTCATGGTTTAGTGGACGACACGTAAATGCATTTACGAAACAGTGTCATCACAAAAATTACGCGGTCCAGATGGGCGGAAATTACCATCGGAAGATTCTGCTGATTTATCTGATCGTGTATCCGCTCGGGGCATTCATAAATGCATTTAAGAATTCCTAAATGCATTTAGGAGTTTTGACCCAAAACAATCGTAAATGCATTTAGGAATTCCTAAATGCATTTAGGAAGCGACATATTGTGCCAGGGTCATGACCGATGACATATGTGTCATACATGTCATACGTGTCATGCCTGTCAGACATGTCATACCATGTCATGTCATGTCATGTCGGTCGTGTCATATATTATTATGACAGTCGGTCGTGTCATATATTATTATGACAGTCGGTCGAGTCATATATTATTATGACAGTCGTCAGTACGGTCGACCATGACTGTACCTGTCGTCCGATGATAATGTCACATCATCTGTCATTATTCAAGGAAAGACTTGAATGGCCCTGTCATCGAGAGTTCGTATGTCGAACTCGAAGATGGCAAAGCAAGATACATCTTGAACATCAAGAACCATCTTGGCTTTAAGCATGTGCGGAACACGCATGCACAGTATGAACGAACTACGCGAATCACTCACCTTTAAGAAAACCCGACGTTAAGAAACTAGCCAGCGTTTGGGGGGGGGTACCCAACTCGATGAGTACGGCTGGCTGGCTTTTTCGGCTAAGAAAATTCCCGAAATAAGCAACCTTTGTGCTGGCGCCGCAGGCGATTTTTCCTGAAATTATGGCCGTTCTAAGCGTTTATCAATGAAAATTTAAGAAAATAGCTGGCTGATTGAAAGAAATTGGCTTACTATTCTTCGAGTTCTCTTATGACGCTGACGCTGGCGGGGGGGGAGGGGGGGGTACCCAACTCGATGAGTACGGCTGGCTGGCCCAAAATCCCTGTTTTCTTAACGGTGAGTGATTACTGTATTCGTTATCACAATATTGGTCGTTCAACCTACGTCTCGGGTTCACAACCCAATGGCGGTACTATCTATGATGATAGGAGACGTAAGGTATAAGATGAGGAAGCGTTGGGCTTCAAGCAGATCTTTACTCAGAGACTGCACTCATCACCCGCTATTACTTTCACTTGCGTTGCTGTCCAACTTCGCAGTGTTAATTTGTATATTGATAATATATTCACGGCCTGTTGTATCTCGCCGTATCATATGGTATTCTAAAAACTCGTCAAGGCACGAAAAGAGAACTCAAGTGAGTGCAGCGTCAGACATAGTATACAGTATATTGTTCGCAGGTTTGCAGGTGGGCGCATAAGCGACAACGCTCGCAGTGATACTGAATATCTGCAAATTGAATAATATACGCTCGAATATCGACAACACACGGATTGCGCGAGGAGATTTTTCATCGCGAACATATTCGCAGCTAACAGCATCCGCAGAGAAGTCGTCTTGATTTTATAAGCGACAAGGTGTGCGCACAGTGTACGGACAACGCATGCAAATGATGTCAAAATTCGCAGGAATGTCACAGTATGTGAGATGCAGATGCGCGAACGAAAAATGATCGTCAGCACATATGATTTCATCAACTGCGACTGGACGCACGAAATTTCGTTTAATAGCGCGCTCGCATTCGTTCATGCGACGTACATCAACAATCATCAGTATGCGACGTACATCAGCAATCGATTTTCGCAAATGCTCGTATGATGATTTTTAGCTCGTCAGCGCGATGTGCATTGATGTGATGCTCGTGTGCGCGATGTGCACGTCAGCGCGATGTCATGATTTCATCTGATGCAATGGACGCACATTTTTAAGGCGCATGATTCCTAACGTGTCTTTATGCAGCGATACATATAAAATGTGTACGCGCGTCAGTATCCTGTGCAGAATGATTGTATACATGCAGGGATGCTGTGGACGCATGATCGCCATACTGTTGTGGACGCATGGTCACTATATTGTTGTGAATGTATGATCACCATACTGCAACAATTCACACTATGTTCTGATGACTGCATCAATATTTCTAATGCTGATGATTAGAGTACAACATTTCATACTTATCTGAAGTATAGTGTGCAAAATGTTTATTTGAGCATACATTAACTTACAGCACATATTACTTGCAGCATCTGAGTATATGTACATCTTATACTGAATGACTGCTACACTGTAAGTTGTGCATGCATTGGGATAACAGATGTTCTATATGATCCAACTTGATCACGGTAACAGTTGGAATAGATGTGCACAAAAGCATTCATTTGCAGTGCATGCTAACTATATTAGAACCCATACAGTATAAGGTGCCTGTTCATTAATCTTAACACAGTAACGTTAGCTCAATGTGACCCGGTGGAGTCGAGATACTCCTCGGACAACATATTGTTCTACTGTGGATTACTGAAAGGATACTCACCGGAGCTGTATGTGAAATATACCCAGCAACTCATTTTGTAAATGCGATTATTTTGGAATTACAATACTCCTAAAGCTTAATATATCATGCTAGATGTATTCAGTGCATGGTATGCTGATAATCCTGCATGATGAACTGTCTGGAAATGTTGTAATGTCCAGAAGTTATCTTACTGCAAAGTGTGTAAAAGTTAACACACACACACACACACGCACTGACAAGAAAGTGCTAATCAGTAAGCACTGCATGCATGCACACACACTGCATTGTATGTATTAATATTCACTGATTCAAAGTGAATTGATTAACTTGATTATCTATCATGTATATGATAATGTAGATACCACTTTCCAAACACATGTGCGTGGAAAGTGTCAAGCGATTGTGATAGATATGGGAACAGATAAATCAACATGCTGTAGGGCTGGATGGAGTTATCTCCAGACCCGAAGGCAAGATACTGCACCCATGCAACAGCTGGTAACTGTTGGGTGCAGTCCACTCGTCATTCCACATATCATCGCTGGAGCAACATCAAAAACTACATTGCATAATGATAATTGATTCAGATATGATCAGTTCAAATGCATGTAACTCTCAGATCAGTATCTACATGACATCTGATAATAGTTTTTGAGGACAACACACACATACAAATGTGTTGTGTCAAATTGTTGTGATTATGTCAAGCAATGTCCAGATATGTTCTAAATAAGAAATATCATTTTGATAAATCTTAGAGCACAGACCTATGCTCAGAACAGATCATAGATTGACAAATATCACTAAAGTGGATGTTCCTAAATGGATGTTCCTACTTAAGTTGATAACTCTATATATCATCAGAATGTACATTTACTGCCATGGGTTTAAATCAGTAAAACCCAGAAATGTTGTCAACCATAGATGTTGATATACAGCATAATTTACTTATTTGCCATGAAATTTGTCATGTGCAAAAGTAAAGTTTATTGCAGTGATTCTGTACTTTACATTCCACACACACAGAGATATGTACATATATCAACATATATATATATGTTGAAAAATGGCCAAAATCGGTAAAATTCTTTGGCGATTAATTTGAAAATTGAAAATTGGACCTTGTTTTATTTGATATTATGATTTTATACCTATTAAGGTATGAGGAAATCATAATGACACATGTCATATCTCGTGTAACACCCTAGGTAATAGGTGTGGAATATGTAGGGGTGTACATATTGGCTGTAACAATAAATCGGTCAAAATGTTCTACGTGTAATCTTTTGAAAATTTGGGATTGATTTTTTTTTTTTGCTATAATGAATATTTAGCTATCAAATAACAATCCCTGAATGACATAACACGTGTAACACCATGTAACACCCTAAAATCTGAATGTGTGTGTCAGGGGGTGTAACGTACCTTCTGAACACCCTGTAACATTCAGTTTGGTATCAAAAGCAGTTTTGCTTAAAAACATTTGCAAAATATTTATACTGCTTATTTTTTACCTATTTTAGGGTTACTGATACCATGTAACACCCTAATTATATTATTGGGTATATGGGCCACTGTAACATGACATGCCCTAAAATGCTACTATATATTCGAAAAACTTCGTGTTTGGCATTAACATATCATGCTGTATTCGACACAGACATGATTATATATCGGGCAACAACCCAAGAACTGTTGGGCAACAACCCTAAAACTGTAACAGCTGCTTCCTATAAGGACTGCATGCTATAACCTATAAGCTATAAGCTATGAGGTATATAGGCAACTGACTGTCTATGTATTCACACTTCCTCGAGGGGGAAGAAGGTGGATAGGATTATACACATATCCATTTTTCCGATCTGGTGATTTCTGATGGATTACTTTTTCCACAAATAACGTTGAAATCTGTACAACGTTAAATCCACCATCACTAATAAAGTGTAAACTCGGATGGGAAACTATATCCCAATGACTATAAGTTGACTCTTGCTCAGCATTTACATTCTCGAGTAAGTTTGGAATGCTGAACTATATACATAACATATAACCTGATACCATGCTTAATTGCATTTCCTGGATCAGAAGATGATAGTTATATAATGTATATATATATCCCACCTGATACACTTTGGCACTATAGCCGTACATAAGAGTGGGAAGGACAAGTGCATCGCTGTAAGACTGGTTGATATAGTCCCAGTGCTGAAGGCAGAATTTGGCACCTGAATAACAGCTGATAACTGTTGGTGACCATCATGCAAGACCTTCCAAGCGTAACTCCTTTGATCCTGAGATGCAACTATGCAACTTAGCAGTCCTATGTCTAAAGAGCTGACCTAGCAGTACCTAGGCAGTTAGTTGGTCATTATATGCAGTCCATATATGACCCCCACCAGTAGTAGTTACAGTGCCTTGTGAGGAGCAGTCCTCCCACAAACACGGTGGATGCAAGAAGGGAACGCAGGATGAAGGTATGACGAGGAATTCCTCACAAATCTACTATAAGCCAAAAACCTAAGCCAGCATATAGCACATCATAGCTACGGTGCGTCGGGCTAATCGAAACAACGTGAGCGTCGACGTGCACCTGATGTCGGCTCGATCCCGGTATGTTTTATCATCGGATCCCGGACCGATTCCTGTTCTCGGCCGAACGCATCCACAGTACAACGATCACTGACCGACTACCGACCTCAGGTCCAACCTCAGGTCCGGACCTCGATACCACCAACAGGGCACCAAGCATTTTTATAACGTGGCGCCAAAGATCAGCTTAATGCCGTTCGATGATAAAAGGTTAGACGGTCCATGCATGGCACATGATTACAAACTGTCATATTTGGACGACGATTTAGTATTTAATTCGCGAAATATCCTTTCGATAATTCAATTATTTTACATGACATGACGCGGCACGAGTCAATGAGTCGAACGATGTCATCCCTTTGTGACAGTCGAGTATGTCATAGGCAGACGTGAACTGTGACTATGTCGTGTATCGCAAAACAATGTCGTTTGGTACAGTTTATGTCGCTTTGTACAGTCCTTAACAGTGGTGGCGGCCGATTCTTTTTTCAGCTACGCACCCAAAAGGTTCGTGACTGTACACAAAACGAGTTTCGGATATAATATATCGACGTATCAACACATATGGCGAAAAGAAAGTGCACCCACGACGAAAGTACAATTAATCGAGGTTTATGCACCGTGTGTCGCTCTGAGCAATCTCGGATGCGAGCGAAACAACGCGCTCGCATCCCAGATCGCAATACGTACATGCAAAGTGCAAGTAGCTTCCATGTGCATGTGCGTGACACGTACCTGCCCGCAGTCTCCATCGAGACAGATTGAACAGAGACTATTCTTATGACGTTTTCGAAGACCGAGGACGACAGAGCAGAGCAGTTGTGGATGCGGAGCACGTACGTCAACTGTTCACCAAGTTCAATGTCACGAACTTCAAAGACTCGAAGAATATTGAAAGTAGGGTGATCGTTGACTTATTTGCAGCGGGTTCTGGCATTTTGGGACACTAGACAGATATGCTCAAGACACATTTTGACGAGAAAGATTTCACTCTGCTGTCGGTGGACCACCATGCTATGGCAAAGTCAATTAAAGAGTGGCAAGCCAACGATATCTTGGACCAGGAAGACTGGGGAGGGTTTTTGAATGCAAACTACATCTGCGCACCACCCTCGAACGGAATCGACGCTACGTTTATTTTCTACGCAGCTGAGTGTAGAGACTTCTGCGCCTTTCTTTTGCCAGAGCAATGGCTCGCTGACCGCGCGTATCCATTGCGGAGACTTTGGTGGGGAAGCAACAAGAGAAGAAACCTGTTTTAATTCTCAAGTCAGCGAAGAACCTAAGTTGGCATGTGTGCGTGAAGCATATCCGCAAAGGACACGACCTATTCGCTAAGAATAATAGCGGGAAACCCCACAATTTCGGCTTAGTAGAAAAAACTCTTCGAAGATAGAAAAGCGAAGAAGACAGCAGAAATGCAACGAGCGACAGCGACCTACTAGAGCTCGCGTTGAAATATGCTGTAAGCCAAGATGGGCTTTAGATGTATGCTCGACATGCACAACCGTTGGATGGCACATGTCGAGGTATGTAGACATGTCATGGAAAGTATTTTTGAATAAAACAGATGATTTGCCCCGCCTGAATGCTTGAAAATGCGTGCGTGTGCATGCTGTGCTGTGCGTGATATGCCAAGCTTTGGGTTTCTTGCTTGACTTGTAAAACCATGGGGTCACCACTGTTAAGCACTGTAAAAACCGACATAAATTGTCGAGAACGACATAATTCTGTAAAAACCCCACTGGCGCAGCACTGGCGTACGAGCGGACTGCCCGCGCCGCCAAAAGTTTTCGCCATCGCGCATTCGGTTATTTGTCGGACACTTCGCTGATTCCGTCACACTGCGCCGTCATCATTTTCAGTTGTAAATGACAATAAAATCATATAATTACGATATCAGAATTTGACTGTCAGGTCAAAGCCATCGCAGCACTCACATTGGTGCAGATTTTCGCATCACCCATCTGATTGGCTGAAATTTCAGACCGGGGATGACTGCTCCCTACTGCTACCTACTGGGGATGAGTGTGCAATGTACGTCGGACCTGAGGTCGCAACCAGGTGCATCCAACATGTGATGTACGGAGGGCGGACGCCGAACGTCGTTCTCAATGTCGAACGGATCGCGAAAAACAGCCGGTGACCATGACCGACTCGGTCATGGTAACCAGGTGCGTTGAGCCATTCACTGACTCACCGTAGCTACGATGATGTGAGCCACTGGGAGAACTTTCGTACTCTATCGTACACACAAGGAGGGATGTGAGGAGCATGGTACTTCCCCACCCTTCATCCCTATTGCAAGCAGCCACTTTAATATATAAAATACAAATGTCTGTTAGCAACACTAACATTGAATGGTTATGATATATACGATATGCATGCATACGTGCCATGTGATAGGCATTCTCGCATTCATCACTGATCACGAGCTAGTCTACTCATCTTGCAGGCACACCCAATTAACAATCCAAATTAGTTCCATCGATCAACTTATTCTGACCACATGTCCAACGATCCTGATTTCACACTACTCCCTGCAGTCAATACATCAGTGCAGCGGTTGCCAAAAATCGACTAGCTACTGCCAAGAGCAGGCGCAGTTCAGCAAGGGTTCCAAGATGGCATCGTCCATGGAATCTTTTACGGCTTGCCGATAAAACACATTAATTTACAGTCGCACCCAATCGCCTCCTCTCAACTGCTATCACTTCAGCAACTCGTAAGCTTGAGGAAATGCACTACAATCCGCTCCCGCTGCTCCATCCTCAACATTTTCGACAATTGTATTTCTGGCGCTTGTTTTATCCGATACTCTAATAATTCTCCCCAGACAAAAAAATGTGGCCTTTTCTGCAAAAACCAAATCGTTCGAGGTGACCGATTTTTCTGCACTCAAGCGGCACGCCATCTGCGTCGCCCTCCCCAGTATCATACATCCAAACTCAGGTTGGCATCACGGCACAAAACCTGCATACAGAACCAGGTATCATCTGTGGTTTGGACCCGAGCGATCTCAAGAAGTATGGCTGGCCAATGAAGAGGTCACAATGTGTTCATTTGCCCCTATATCCCAGGACAGCCACATATAGCCGAATATGTCTACCTGTTTACTGGCATCGCCGGCGTGTGAGTGCGGGTTTAGGGCGCCTCACATCCAACCATGTGCGGCAACTTTCGCGATATCAGTGGTGTGACCTAAATGCGCTCCCTAATGCGGGGTCGACTTAAAAACAAGCAAACAATATACGGAGCACCCACAATGTATCCCCAGCGCATCCTCGCTGACTCACCGTCGATTACTGCGGGTTGCGCCCATCGGTTCAGGCAACGCCCGAGCACAAAACTCAGCATGCATCGCTGATACAAAACCTCAATCCCATGGTGGTTGTGTCCGCCGCCGCCATGTTGCACGCGACTGTGTGCCTCCAGGTCTTGCACATCCGAGCAGGCGAATGCACCCCCCTCCGATGCGTGCACCACGAGGACAATGGGTGCCGTGCTCACCAGTGTCACTCCCGCATGACGCCGTGTCATCCGCCTCACTGCTGAGTCGTGAGCAGCTGAATGACCACCGCGATGATGTCGCGCCCACTCTGCACCGGCCCAGCACGCCCAGGCTCCCCAACACGTGCATTACACTCTCGTCCAGGAGAAGCCTCAGCCTCGCTGCGCTTCGAAGCCCACTTTTTGTACCATGGCAAACCTAGCATTGCGCCGAGTGCCTGCAGGCGTAAGCGCAGGTAGCCGCTCCACACGGGTGCTCTTAGCTCACCCTAAGCTCGACGCCATCAAAGTGTGAAGTCAATCCAAAGGCATGCCATCGACAGCGGCGCCCTGTGCGCGCCTGCAGCATGCACATTGAAAGCGCACATGTCCTCCGTGGCGGCCACGTGGCAGTTGAGCCAGGCTTGGGCAGGAGTCCGAAATGCCTGGAGTTAAGGACAAGGATGGGGTAGGATGCAGTACATGGAGTTTTGGCCAGGCTGGGGCAGGAGTGGGCTGCAGTGCCTGGAGTGTAAGGTCCCGGAGGGAGGGAGGGGGGTTGGGGGGGGAGTGTGCTCCACACCGCGCTGAAGTCCGTAGTGGGTTGCTCGATCTTGCGCTTAAGAAGGCGATCGAGCTGAAGGCGGACGTCAAGCAGCAGCTGCTGGGTGCGCTGTGTGGTGGAGAACTTCAACCAGCCGTCCACGGCGAGCACTGCCCCTTTGCCCTCAGGCCCGCCAAGGCGAGGCCCCAAATGACGCGCAAACTGTGGCGCGATGAGCATGGACGATGCGGAGCGTGGGTCGGGGAGGCGCTCCAGGAGAGCGCCCCCGGCAAACAGCATGAGCGCAAACGGTGGCACCGGAGTGCAATCGCGCACGTACATGCGCGTGGTGCGGAGGCACTCGTGGTAGATGAGGTAAGGCGACTCGAACTGCACGCACTTGGCGTTGATGGAAGACGGGTGGATAGCCACCTCAGTCAGCTCCTGCTCCTCCACGCCCTGTACCTCGCACCAAGAGATGGCGAGAGGGGGGCGCCACTCTCAGCTCCCTGTGACTTGCAAGCGGGGCTGTGTTGCCAGGCCCCTAACTTAAGCCCCCCTGCAGTCAGCATCTGCATTTGCGAATGTCCACCCGTTCCGGTGAGAGTGAACCGATGGATCCTGTGAGAGTGAACCGATGGATCCTGTGAGAGTGAACCGATGGATCCTGTGAGAGTGAACCGATGGATCCTGTGAGAGTGAACCGATGGATCGAAGGCGAGTGAACCGATGGATCCTGTGAGAGTGAACCGATGGATCCTGTGAGAGTGAACCGATGGATCCTTCTACAGCGATGCGTTAGACAGGCAATGCGCAGCTTTTTTGCAAATCCAGGCCTTTCCTCAGATTGGCATTACCCAATCGCCCATCGGGCAATGCACGAATCGAGGGGCTGGCGGACACGATCCCACTCTTCTGCGAGCAACTGGCCGGTCCCAGGTGCCTCGCATGTGCCCCCCGGTGAATGGCAGGTGGCACCCTGGAGCTGGCAGGCCGCACCACAGCATTTGCAGCTTGACTTTGGCGGGAGCAGGGCCGACTGCTCTGAGGCACGCCCCGCGGTGGGAATCAGATAGTCACGGACAGGTATCCCACGATCCAGCGTCCAGGGCGATCCAACGGTCTGGGGGTCCGTGGCCTGTGGGCAATGCTCGCACCTTGCCCCGCTCGCGGATACAAAACTTGAGGCTCTCAGCCTTCATCTCCTTTCCCTTCTTAGGCTTGGGGTACTCCACCATCATGATCTGGGGGTACAGCGCCGCGCATAGCAGTGCCTTCAGCAGTGCCACGTTCACCTCCGCAACCTCCACGGAGGCTGCACCCAGCCCATCGCCCGCCGCCCCAGATCCCCCGGCTCAAACCCCGCTCGATACCGCTACCTTGCTCTGCCAGGCAGGGGTTCCTCGGTTCCAAGAGGGGGAAGCAAGGGGTGGTGCCAAGGAAGCTGCTGCTGCGCACCTGAGAGTTGGGGGCGGATCCGGGGGGAGGTGGGGCAGTCCCGGGCAAGATGCCCGGGTTTGCCGCACAAAAAGCACGTCGCCTCCGTCGACATATTCAAAAATCCGTGGCCCTCAATGTGGGCGCCGCCATCCAGTGCGAGCCGCACGCCGTCCGACCCATTCACGCGGCGGCCGAGTGCCTGCCGGGAATGACCCCTTCCTGTGTTAATCATGATCACATCGCCTTGCCAAAGTGACGGCAGGGCACGCGTGCGAGGTGGCAGGGCACGTGTTTGCGTGTGAGAGAGGCGGCAGGGCACTTGTGTCAGGGAGCATACAGCGTCTTAATTTTCTAATGAAACCTCACATTAAGGGCACAGGCGCGATGCGTGATGTCGTGAGGCACGCAGAGTAACAACATCAGCATACAACACTGCAATACTCCTTAGGTGTTGTCCGTAAAATATTGGGAATCAGAGCGGACAGAATCTTCTTATGTTGAAAATTGACCTCATCAACGTTTAAGCAAGGCAGCGCCACCCTCCCCCTAGCGGGCACCGGGGGGTGCTGGTGCGCCGTATGGCCAAACCGCGGCCAGACCAGAGAGTCCGTCCGACAGCTTTGCTGAACAGGCCCTCCTGAGGGATACTGAAAGAGCGCGCTGCCGGATTTTGACAATACGCCACGTAGGATACTCCGCACTGCAGCAGAGTAGGCAGAATCTGGTATTTCAGAACATGCTACAAATACAGGCTTTTACAAACCAAAGAACTCGAGCTCTGGGATAAAGACGCCATATGACGTCCTAGGATTTATCTATTAATGTGAGGTTTGAATATGGAACTAAGACGCCGTATGGCAGGGCACATGTGTGTGTATGCTTATCCTTGCGACTCCTTTGGCACCCCGAATCCACAGAAAACCGGCTGCACTATGTGCCCACGCCGGGGATCAAAGGATTCAGCACACACTTCGGGACACGTATCCGGATTCTCCGTGTGTGTGCGTGAGGTGGCAGGGCACGTGTGCGTGAGGTGGCAGGGCGTATATGGCATCCGTGAGACAGTCGCCAGCAGCGGCGTCAAGCAGGCTGAGCCATGTTCGGTGGAGGTGTGGCAGGCATGCGTGCAGATTGCATCGCGGCCGCGGATGCTGCGAGCGCAGAGAGCTCCCACACCTCCACGGCACGAGCTCGCAGGCCTGGGCGGATGAAGTTGGCATCGGAGAGCAGCTCGAGCAGCTGCCGCTTCTGCTGCGCGATGATGCTCAGGGTCTTCGAGCCCAGGAAGTGCTGCCGGCAGAAGGCGAACTTCTCCGCCGCACCCCCCGCCGCGTCCCACTCCATGTACGCTCGGAGCGCAGTGAAGTGGTCGCTCTGCCCGACTGCAAACCGGCAGCGCGCAGCGTCCGCCAGCTCTCGATCCGCCCGATCGATGGGGGCAATGAAGGGCGAGCGGTACGACAGGGTGGCGGCAATCGTGAGGCACTCGTCCACAGCATTGAAGATAGCGCCCATGAGGATGAGCTTGCCGATGCGCACGTCCACGGGCAGCGCAGAGAGGTGTATCCCCAGCGGGGTGAGGCGCTCCCCCCAGTCGTCGCGGCCCTCCGGGATGAGCGCCTCCAGGCTGACGAGCTCCGCCGCAGCGCGCTCCACGGCCTCCAGGGAGGGCGGCTCGGGCAGGCACGTGCACACCTGCGCTGCCGTGCCTGGGTACCGCAGCGCCTGCACGCCCCCAGACAGACCCCCGCGCCACCTCGGTCCGTGATCGCGCCCCTAGATGCTGTGCGGGATAGGACGTGGGGTACAGCCAGTCCATGCGCCGCTAGTAGAGGGCCCCCACCCCCACTGGCCCACTGGGAAATTCGAGGATTCCCCCACTGGCCCACTAGGGAAGGCGAGGATCCCCCACTGGGGAAGGCGGGGATTCCCCCCCCCACTGGCCCACTGGGCAAAGCGAGGGATTACACCCCCACTGGCCCACTAGGGAAGGCGAGGGATTATCCCCCCACACTGGCCCACTAGGGAAGGCGAGGGATTACCTCCCCACACTGGTCCACTGGGTAAGGCGAGGGATTACCCCCCACTGGCCCACTAGGGAAGGCGGGGATTACTTCCCACTGGGGGAAGGCGATGGATTACCCCCCACAGGCCCACTAGGGAAGGCGAGGATTGCCCCCACTGACCCACTAGGAAGGCGAGGAGTCCCCCCTACTGGCCCACTGGGGAAGGCGGGATTCCCCCCACTGGCCCACTAGGGAAGGCGAGGGATTACTTCCCCCCCACTGGAGAAGGCGGGATTACCCCCCCACTGACCCACTGGGAAGGCGAGGAAGGGATGGCGGGTGCAACAGGCAGGCCCTGAAGGTGTGAGGAGGGAGGGATGGGAATGCAAAGGATCATGTGGGGAAGCAGGAATATCGGGGAGCAGGATGGGGGAGGGCCAGGGGGGGCGTAGACACCTTGATCCGTAGCACGAGCTGCTCGAGGGGGACACGCTGCACCTCTGGAAGCTGCTGCGTGGCACACACCCGCTCGAACCGGTGCCGGGTGATCAGGTGGACCGCTGCCCCGGGCTGGCACCGGCCCGCTCGCCCGCGGCGCTGCCGGATGTTGGCGCGGCTCACAAGGACGTCCTCCAGGCTGGCCATGCGGCGCGCAGGGTCATATCGAAGCTCCTTCATGCGCCCCTGTACGCGCCAAGCACCGACCTCTAAGGGACGTAGCAAAGCTGGGCAGACACGGGGCTGAGGATGGGCCAAGCAAGCGGGAGACAGAGGCTGCGAGAGTGCGGAGCAGTGTCGACTCGACGTGCTGGCCAACCAACCATTATTCATGACAAACCCAGCATGCGTTCTTGATGACAAACCCGCCATGCGTTCTTGATGACAACCCCGGCATGCATTCTTCATGACGAACCTCCGAGGGAAGCGTAAATCACAAAGGTGGGGCGAGGAGGCAAACCGGGTTGCTCGGCTTTCCCAGCCTGAAGCGTAGGGGTCTAAAGGGGGGCTCACCGAATCAATGACGAAAGCGATGTCGTCAATGGTGATGGCAGTCTCCGCAATGTTGGTGGCCAGCAGCACCTTGGGGATCCCCGGGGGCGGACGCTGGAACACCAGCCGCTGCTCCTCCGGCGGCAGTGTGCTGTGCAGCGGCAGCACCCACGATCTCTGGCGCAGCCCCCATCCACCCAAACAGGCCCTGAATACCCCCCCTCTCACCCTGAGATGCCCCCTTGACCAGGCGCTGAATAGACTGCCTCTCACGCTGAGATGCCCCCACCTCCCCCTGGGCCAGACGTTGAATAAACCCCCTTTCACCCTGAGATGCCCCCGACTGCAGCCTCAGGTGTTCACCACCTCGTCTGAATCCATGTACGGGCGGGGTGTGGGCAGGGGCAGGGGCAGGGGGCAGGAGAAGTTCACACTGCAGCTTCTGAAAGAGAGCAAGGTCTGATGTAGGGGGTGGAAGGGGGCGAAGCGGGGGCAAGGGCGGGTGAAGATGCGCGCACGGCAGGCTCGGAGGCGAAGCGAGGAGTGGCTAGCAGAGCTTCCTGCAGCGTCTGGATCTCTTTGAGGCCCGGCAGGAAGATCAGCACCGCGTCCGCAGTGCTCTCTGCCGCACTTTCTTCCGCCCCTTCTACTTTGCTGACCGCCGCTGCCGGTGGCAGAGGGTCGTGGCAACCGTCCCGCTGCCGCGCCCAGCGTGCCGCCGCCGCCGCGCCGCCCTGCCGGAACATCCAGTCCAGCAGCTGCATGATGAGCTCGTAGTCGATGGCCTCGTGGTCGAGCACATGCAGCGCGCGGTGCACCTACCAAATGCAGCCAGTGGTGGCGACAGGAGGGGCGGGGTAGAGGCAGGGGCGGCAAGGGGCATCCTTGAGTCACCCTCTTTAAGCACGGCACCGCCAGTTCAGACCCCGCACGCCCGATTGCTGCCTGTTCGCCAATGCGATTCCATCTGCTCTTTACAATACGGATGCGGGCGGCCCTGCGGAAAGCTCCAGGGGCGCGGCGGGCGCCTCTCGCGCCAGCACTGAGCATCGTCACATGCGTTCGGGAGGTGCAGGCGGTGAAATGGGAAGCAGGGGGCAGATGGGAGGAGCAATCACAACTGGTCTCTCCTGCCTGACATTCAGACGCAGTTTCATCGTTCTATCGATGTCGCCCGATAATGCCGTGCGAGCTGTGAAACCCGAGGGAGGCAAGCAGAGCACGCTCTGGTTCGCAGCAGCGTGTGCTCGAGGGTGCGCTTAGCTCAGCCTGTGGAAGTGGCGGGGAGGGGTAGGTCCACAGGCGCTGGGAAGGCCTGTGGAAGCGGCGGAGGGGGTAGGTCCACAGGCGCTGGGAAGGCCCGTGGGAGCGACGGGGAGGGGTAGGTCCACAGGCGCTGGGAAGGCCTGGGAAGCCTCTCACCGACTGATTGAACGATGGATAGCGCTCCTTCAGCTCCATCTCGTCCAGCTCCATGTCATCCACCTCCGAGGCAGCGTTGCTACCAGGCGCGCCTCCGAGCGCGCGCACACGCCGCCGCGTGCTGCGGTACCCCCCTTCAGCACCCCCACCGGCCCTGTGCGTCCCCGCTGGCGCCAGCTCAGCTGGGGAGTCACCGTGGCTAAACTTGCACGTCGCGCCACGCGCGCACCGCCCCTGCTGAAACGCGAAGCACACGTGCTGCTGGCTGCGTGCGCATGCCCACGCCGCCGGCCCGCCTCCCATGTAGCCCGCTCCCTGCCCCCCTCCGCCCATCCCAGCCACCGCACCCCGGTCACCCCAGACTTGCACACCCGAACACCATCCGCAGCGTCTCGTGCATGGCCGACACACGCCGCCACGAGCCTGAAACCTATTCTGGGCTGCGCAAGATTTGTGGTCATCGGACGGCATGAGGACGATCCCGGACTCAGCAAGGCGCCCGGAAAAGCCGGTTGATCCCGCGCACCTCCTCCGCTTG
>LGRX02035081.1:0-52926 GCA_001247695.2 Cymbomonas tetramitiformis | reverse complement strand
TCTCTCCAAATGCTATCTAGTCATATAAAAAAAACCTCGTTATCATAACTTCCGCCGATTGACACCTGAGCACCGCCCGAAACGGGGCGAAAAATCGCCTGGAAACCCCAAAATTCGGGCTATACCCTAAAATTTCAAATTTTGAAATAACGTGTCATTATCTACTCTCCAAATGCTATCTAGTCATATAAAAAAAACCTCGTTATCATAACTTTTTAAAAAATGAGAATATAATGAGACACCCGCGTGTCTCATTTTTGCGATATGGTCGTTATATCGCCTCAGTAACGCCGGGAAAAAGTCTTTTTGGGGAAGAATTTTAGAGCCATTTGGGAAGAATTTTGACATTGGTCATTTTTGGGAAGAATTTTGACAATGACTCGTGCGTGACGCACGCGACGTATATTCACGCGTATGAGTGTGTGGCACACTGGACAATTCAAGTTGAAATCTGATTTCCCTCTCTTGGGACAGTCGAGTGACACTCTCAGTCCTCATAACAGTTTGCCATGAGTATAAATCGTACAATAGACAAAATACCATATATATTTATAAACATTTTACGATTCCAGGAAGATAGCTTCCAGGTCATGTTAGTCTGTGGTCTGGATGACCAATAACCAAAGGGAAGGGATAGACGCGCCGGAACTGGCACTTCGTATAAATTATAAACGTGATAATCGGTTTATACACGATTCGTGTCTCGTGTCACATGCTACTGTCTGAATCATTTCTACAGGATTATTAAATCAGATAATCCTGACGTGATAAAATCAGAGTGATCGAAATCGCGAACGGTCGACTGAGTTAACGTCCAAATGACCTCAGCAAGAATTTTAAAGCGGCGGCCCAACGTTCAGCAAGCAACATATTTCCCTTCGCCCTGAAAGGCGAACCGACTGCTGTGTGATGCTGCTCCCCTGTGATATTATTCGCAGGCATCTTTGCATATTTTTCGTTGGCTGTATTTTGTTGTTTCACTGTGGGTGCAGCCTTTTTTACTAACAGTTTGAAGTGTGTGCAGCTCATCTCGCAGATGCGCCAAGGCCAAGGGGAGTGCCTTGGAACGCGCCCTCGAAGAGGTGAGTGCTTGATTTTTTTACCACTTTGTTGTGTCGATCTCGTTCGTATATCTGTATACACTTTGCAGTGTAATTAATCTCTTCAGAGTGAGCTATTTTGAAGGCATCCTTCCTTGGAGCCTTTTCTCGAGATGCGGAGGTCTAGGTTGGCTCATGCCAACCTAGCTTGGGATCAAACCCAACCACATCGTATATTGCATATTTTCATATACGAAGTATATATATATACATATATATTTGTATTTTCGTCCCAAGCAGTAGTGCAAATGTGCGACGCTACATCCTTGGATAAACTAACCGTTGTTTCCGTTGAAGGTTGTGTGGCGAATTTTGCCCTTATGGAGTGTGGAAGCCTAGGTTGGCATATGCCAACCTAGCTTGGGATAATACCCAACCACATAATAGTTTTATGGGTTGCAATTTACACTTTACCTGCGTTGAACACCTACACTTTCATCCATTGAATTAGAATAGATTCTAACTCACTTATTTTGCCACGACCTCGGTCAAGAGACCAAAGAGCAAAAGTTCGTGATGGGATAAGCCTAGGTCAAAGCGCTTCAAGTGCTAGCTACAAAACTAAAAGTTGAATACAAGATATATATATGTATAACTAATGTGGTTGGGTATTATCCCAAGATAGGTTGGCATGGGCCAACCTAGACTTCCACACTCAATGCTGGCGAAATTGCGCCACACGACCTTGAAAAAAATCAGTCCTTTGCCTATGCGAGTTCGACACGCCCTATACTTGTCACATTATTCAGTATGAATCTATCTATGCAAGAGAATATGCAAAAAGGCGATATGGTTGATGTGGTTGGGTTTGATCCCAAGCTAGGTTGGCAAGAGCCAACCTAGACTTCCGCATCTCGAGAAAAGGCTCCAAGGAAGGATGCCTTCAAAATAGCTGACTCTGAAGAGATTAATTACACTGCAAAGTGTATACAGATTACGAACGAGATTAACACAACAAAGTGGTAAAAAAATCAAGCACTCACCTCTTCGAGGGCGCGTTCCAAGGCACTCCCCTTGGCCTTGGCGCATCTTCGGGATGAGCTGCACACACTTCAAACTGTTAGTAAAAAAGGCTGCACCCACAGTGAAACAACAAAATACAGCCAACGAAAAAGATGCCTGCGAATAATATCACAGGGGAGCAGCATCACACAGCAGCCGGTTCGCCTTTCAGGGCGAAGGGAAATATGTTGCTTGCTGAACGTTGGGCCGCCGCTTTAAAATTCTTGCTGAGGTCATTTGGACGTTGACTCAGTCGACCGTTCGCGATTTCGATCTCTCTGATTTTATCACGTCAGGATTATCTGATTTAATAATCCTGTAGAAATGATTCAGACAGTAGCATGTGACACGAGACATGAATCGTGTATAAACCGATTATCACGTTTATAATTTATACGAAGTGCCAGTTCCGGCGCGTCTATCCCTTCCCATAACCAAAAGTCTTGCGGGAATCATTTTTTCCAGCCAATAATCTGGCCGTGATGTAGTGAATATACCAAAGGTTTATATTCACCAAAATATTGGTTGGTGAAATTTAATTTTTATATTTTCCATTCGTATATCCGTGGTATGATGACGTGTCTAGCCTCCGTCGCGTGCTCACGTCGAACAAACCTCTGTCTGCTCAGATGTTTTCTCTCAGACAGTGACTTACGTGACCCCGTAAGTCACTTTCCAGCAGCGTGAGATAGAGGTCTGAGAGAGAGGCCTCAAGCATCGAAACTTAGCATACTTATTGTTGGGCGTGTTAGGAACAACATATTTTTTGCGCGCGCGAGATCCGTGCACATTATGGGATCTGGGACGCCGCGCAAGGGAGGGGGTCATTGGGCACGCATCGAGTGAAAGGCTCGACACACGCACCGCATGAAAGCATCATGCATAGCACAAGCGTACCACGCATATCATATACGCATAGCAAACACTTTTTTAGCATCTGACATCGCGCTGTCAACCCTAGCAAAAACGCGGATGTCCACCGCGTCCACGTTTCCGCTAGGGTTTCGTCCCTCATCCGCGCGCTCGCTTGCAAGCAAGCATGCACAGCGGATGAGGGAACCGTTTACCAAAATATTGTCTCATATGTGTTATATTTCAACATCAGTTCGTACAGTCTGAACGGCCAACCACAAATCTCGCTAAGGGCCGGCGCGTGCATGTGGGTATAGTGAGCTGGATTTTAGGTTTTTCGCGACTTCCAAAAGTAGCGAAAGCGGTTATCATTCTCCGCGATGCGGATACCCACGGACTCAGTAGAAATCTGTGATAATATTAAATAGGAATAAGTTACTTAGATGAACACATAATCTTAGAAATCTTCGCCTGCTGGCTGTACAGGGTCTCACTGCGAGGGAGTTGGAATAGCATAGTTAACAAATAGCATCTGTACATCGCAAAATGCTCAAAGCGACATCTGCTGTAAAATGGGACAGTGACACTGCGAGCATCATACGTATGCCGCGAGGTGAATCCGTCAAAAACCAACCAAATCTTTTGCGTCTCAAAATGACATACCGTACAAAAATGCAGTCATATGCCATACACCCCATTGTGGCGTACCCCACTGCGACTTTTTAGCGGGTACGCACGATTGAATGCAGATATTGCTACATTTTCAGTTCACGGTGAAGATGAATGAATTTACATTTCCAACGTTTCTCTCGTGACTAATGTATCACGTAATGTATCCTAGGTGTGAATGCTATTGCGCCACATCGGCTATAGCGAGAGTTTGCCGTTGCGTTGCGTTGGACCTTTTCAGGCTGGTATGGCCAGTATAAATCCCACCGTATCCGCGGCGACTCATGCGCGTCAGTGTCACGTATAAGCACGCACGCATGAGTCAGTTCTCATAATTCTTCCCAAAAAGAACCAATGTCAAATTCTTCCCAAATGGCTCTAAAATTCTTCCCCCAAAAACCCCGAGCCGTAACGCCGTGCACCTGGCTCTGGCCACTGCCCGACTGCCCGATGATATGTCTTGATATAGGTATCGATCCACCTTCATTCCATTACGGAGTAACATTTCTAGGCCAGCACAGAGGCCTCCACACGGCTCGTAGAATACCACACCTTCTTCTCGAGCTTGCGAGAAGAACCGCTTGTCCAGCACTCTGGTGTCCACCTTCTCAGGCTTCAAGATGCGTTCACCTTCAAAGTATTCATTGCTGTATACAGCAGGACTCCCTTCACCATGCGTGCCTCGCGTGGGTCTCACCAAGCTCAGCGCCTTCCAAGCTGCTCTCGCTAGCCTCCCAGATTCGACCACCAGCTCGGGTTGGTCTGTGTCGAACAGGGCCGCCTGATTGCACTCCAATTCATCTTGATGGTGCAGGTCGAACAAGCGATGCACCGTCCCCGTGCCCACATCCGGGTTTTTTGAGTGTGCAGTTTTTTAACATATTTATTCGAATCGTGCCACTCCAGTATATGGGACACAACCCGATTCGGGTGCATTTTAGGAACATAATCCTCGCGACAAGTCATTTTTTAATCATTATACACGAGTGACGTCAGACTGTATAAATGACACGAAACGTGTTTTTCTTATCAGAATTCAGGAGTGACGTCATCCACGAGGTTTACGATATCAGTCGAGTATACTAAATTATCACTGGACACGCTTTCCGGAACCGATCGGTGAGTATCGTGGCGTTCTTATATACTTTCACTTTTCGGATTCGACTGTATTGAAACGTGTGTAATATTGGGGAAAAAATCGGAGATGAAATCGAAGATTCCCCCTCTTTTGAAAAATCGGGAAAAAATTCAGTGCGTTAACAGTGCAAATATTGACGCCCATATCGTAGGCTGTACACGACACATTGTATGCTGTATGCATATTATATCAATTGAAGCCCGAGTGTAGTGTGTATATAATTTCTGGAGTAATTTTGCATATATAAATCAGGTCTTCATTCCCGCAATTCCCAGAAATGCTTGCAAGGACGGATGAAATTCAGTGCGTTAACAGTGCAAAAATTGACGCCCAAATCGTAGGCGGTACACGACACAGTGTATGCTGTATGCATATTATATCAATTGAAGACCCAGTGTATTATATATATAATTTTTAGAAATATTTTGCATATATAAATTAGGTCTTCTTTCTGACAATTCCCAGAAATCCTTGCAAGGACGGATGAAATTCAGTGCGTTAACAGTGCAAAAATTGACGCCCAAATCGTAGGCTGTACACGACACAGTGTATGTTGTATGCATATTATATCAATTGAAGCCCCAGTGTATTGTATATATAATTTTTAGAAATATTTTGCATATTGGGGAAAAAATCGGAGATGAAATCGAAGATTCCCCCTCTTTTGAAAAATCGGGAAAAAATTCAGTGCGTTAACAGTGCAAATATTGACGCCCATATCGTAGGCTGTACACGACACATTGTATGCTGTATGCATATTATATCAATTGAAGCCCCAGTGTAGTGTGTATATAATTTCTGGAGTAATTTTGCATATATAAATTAGGTCTTCATTCCCGCAATTCCCAGAAATCCTTGCAAGGACGGATGAAATTCAGTCCGTTAACAGTGCAAATATTGACGCCCATATCGTAGGCTGTACACGACACATTGTATGCTGTATGCATATTATATCAATTGAAGCCCCAGTGTAGTGTGTATATGATTTCTGGAGTAATTTTGCATATATAAATTAGGTCTTCATTCCCGCAATTCCCAGAAATCCTTGCAAGGACGGATGAAATTCAGTCCGTTACCAGTGCAAATATTGACGCCCATATCGTAGGCTGTACACGACACATTGTATGCTGTATGCATATTATATCAATTGAAGCCCCAGTGTAGTGTGTATATAATTTCTGGAGTAATTTTGCATATATAAATTAGGTCTTCATTCCCGCAATTCCCAGAAATCCTTGCAAGGACGGATGAAATTCAGTCCGTTAACAGTGCAAATATTGACGCCCATATCGTAGGCTGTACACGACACATCGTATGCTGTATGCATATTATATCAATTGAAGCCCCATTGTAATATATATATAATTTTTAGAATATTATTTATAAATAAGCACGCAACGTTACGCTCAAGTCGTTCAAGTGTCGTGAACAGTGAACAAGGCCGTTGTGACCATTGAACAGTGTGCTGTCAATAACCCTTACGCCGGAAGCGATCTTATAAATAGATATTGCGCAACAAAATGGATCGAGATTTATATAAGTGAATTCAGAAACAGTGAATGCTATCCATACACGTGGCATAGAAATCCTTTGCTTCTGCCCCAATTTAGATGTCCATATTTATATGGATGCATTGTGGCATCGTTAAAAACAGTAATCACTATATTTTTATTTTAAGACCAAAGGTCGATCGTTGGCGGATCGGGACATAAAAGTAGTAGCCTAATCATTCGTTTTATAGCATTTCTGCCGGCTGCTACTCAATACAAACCATAAATAGAGAACTGTGTCACTGTATGCTGTATCCATATTATATGAATTGAAGCCCGAGTGTATTGTAAATAAAAATTAAAACGTACCCAGTGTGCGGTAGAAATGAGTAAGGTCACCATGAATGACTGCGTTAATAGTATAATTCAGGAGCGGGGGGGGGGTCTGGTCCGGTTACCCCCCCTATCTACTCAGCCCGAAAGACACCTGTAATTTGGACAATAATAACATGTAGGTTTTCGAGGCATGCAAATCATTAATGGGCCTATCACATAGTCCTTAAATTGACACCGTTGGTGGAAAATGCGTTACCCAATCTCATCTAAAAGGTGAATCCAATCGCGACTTTAACCAAAACTACGCTCCAATGAAAATGCTAAAAAAACAAAATTAATGGGGGAGGGAGGGGGGGAGGGTGGGGGGAGGGGGAGGGGGGGGAGGGTGGGGGGTGAGAGGATGGGGGAGGGTGGGGGGAGGGGGGAGGTGGGGGGTGGGGGGGATATTGGGTTGTTTTCAAAGTTTTAGTTTATACGTTCGTTCACGAAGATTGGGAATTATTTTTTCCCCACCTGTACGTTTACGTACCCCCTATATAAATTAGGTCTTCATTCTGCCAATTCCCAGAAATGCTTGCAAGGACGGATGAAATTCAGTGCTTTAACAGTGCAAAATTTGAAGCCCATATCGTAGGTTTTACACGACACAGTGTATGCTGTATGCATATTATATCAATTGAAGCCCGAGTGTATTGTATATATAATTTTTAGAAACACGCAACGCTACGCTCAAGCCGTTCAAGTGTTGTGAACAGTGAACAATGTCGTTGTGACCAGTGAACAGTGTGCGGTCAGTAACCCTCAAGCCGGAAGCGATCTTTATATATATATATATATATAGATATTGCGGAACAAAATGGGCCGAGATTTATATAACGTGAATTCAGACACAGTGAATGCTATCCATACACGTGGCATAGAAAGCCTTTGCCTCTGTCCCAACTTAGATTTCCATATTTATTTGGATGCATTGTGGCATCGTAAAAAACAGTAATCACTACCTTTCTATTTTAAGACCAAAGGTCGATCGTTGGCGGAGCGGGACATAAAAGTAGTAGCCTAATGATTCGTTTAATAGCATTTCCACCGGCTGTAAACGACTGCTGTTTACTACATATTAATACAAATCGTGAATGGAGAAGTGTATGCTGTATCCATACTAGGCGGATCGATCTCAAAAAGACATCTCCACTAGGTCATCTGACCGTAGGATCATGTGCGCGACATTGCTTCGCTTTTTGCATCCCAACATCGAACATGCCATGCCATAACGCGTGGGTGGCGTTGCGGTAAATGTACGCGACTGCAGTGGCACTATCATCGTTAGCGTCTGGCGATCGTGAGATCGAAAGTTTGTCTGTATCGCCCGTTGGGATTCGCGCTTTGCTGCTGTTGCTGCTGTTGCTGCTGCTGCTGCTGCTGATTAAGTAAGTACTAGGCACGGTCGATCTCAAAAAAGAGATCTCCACTAGGCCATCTGACCGTAAGATCATGTGTGCGACAGTGATTTTTTTCTTTTTACATCCCAACATGCCACGCGATGACGCGTGGGTGGCGTCGCGGTAAATGTACGCGACTGCAGTGGCACTGTCATCGTTGGCGTCTGGCGATCGTGAGATCGGAAGTTCGTCCGTGTCGCCCGTTGGGATTCGCGCTTTGCTGTTGCTGCTGCTGCTGCTGCTGCTGCTGCTGCTGCTGATTAAGTACTAGGCGCTGTCGATCACAAATATGCGATCTCCACTAGGCGTCGATCTTTTTGGACAGCACGATTAATTACCATGCGATGTTAACATGGATATCGCCATTACATCATATGACCGCAGGATCATGTGCGCGACAATGCTTCGCTTTTTGCTTCCCAGCATGCCATGCCATAACGCGTGGGTGGCGTCGTGGTACATGCACGCGACTGTTGTGGCACCGTCATCGTTAGCGTCTGGCGATCGTGAGATTAGACATTCGACTGTATCGCCCGTTGGGATTCGAGATTTGCTGCTGCTGCTGCTGCTGCCGATTGACTAAGGTAAGGTAAGGTAAAGTAATTTACTTCATGCCAAGACGATAAAGGTCAGAGGTAGGTAAGGTAATTTACTTGATGCCAAGACGATAAAGGTCAGAGGTCTAGGCGCTGTCGATCACAAATATGCGATCTCCACTAGGCGTCGATCTTTTTGGACAGCACGATTAATTACCATGCGATGTTAACATGGATATCGCCATTACATCATATGACCGCAGGATCATGTGCGCGACAGTGCTTCGCTTTTTGCTTCCCAGCATGCCATGCCATAACGCGTGGGTGGCGTCGTGGTACATGCACGCGACTGTTGTGGCACTGTCATCGTTGGCGTCTGGCGATCGTGAGATGGAACATTCGACTGTATCGCCCGTTGGGATTCGCGCTTTGCTGCTGCTGCTGCTGATTGACTAAGGTAAGGTAAGTAAGGTAAGGTAAGGTAATTCACTTCATGCCAAGACGATAAAGGTCTGAGGTCTATGCGCTGTCGATCACAAACATGCGATCTCCACTAGGCGTCGATCCTTTTGGACAGCACGATTATTATGATTACCATGCGAATCTATATCTGATTTCCGAACATCGCGTCGGCCATGCGATGTTTAAATAGTTTTCGCCATTACACTACAGTAATCGCTCACCTTTAAGAAAACCGGAGATTTTGGGCCAGCCAGCCATTCCCGTCGACTTGGGTACCCCCCCTTCCCCCGCCAGCGTCGCGTCCTAAGAGAATCGCTAAGAATAAGGAATTTCGGATTTCGAGCCAGCCAGCTAATTTCTTAAACTCATCCACGTCCACGTAACTCAGCCCAGCAGCTTTCTTAAAATTTAGAGAGTCCACCACTGTTACCAACTGTTGAACTGTACAGTATGGACCCAGAGAGTCGTGCGCAGCTCAAAGAATTGAAGCAAGACTATGACGACGCGATTATTTCTGAAGCTGACTACTTAGAACTTAAAGATATCGTGCTGAACGCTGTCAAGTCAAAAAAAAACGAAAGATCAATGCAGCCCTCCCGGCTGGTATGCTGAATTTCAGCTTATTCGAAAAAGAATTCAGCGTGATTTTCTTATTTTCATAGAATTTAAGAGAATCCACTCTCGGTGATCTGCCAGCAACCAATTTCCTTATTTTGGAGAATTTCCTTAGCAAAAAAGACCAGCCAGCTATTCTCATCAACTTGTACCCCCACAACACAGGTACTTCCGGGGTGTGAGGACTGAACCAGTCTCACAGGTATGTAAGCAAATGTTCACTTACAGGTTCCCTCCAATTCTGACTGCTGGTTTCCCCACCAAAACTCACTTTCGGGTCAGGCATTTCTGCCAGTCATTTCTGTCAGACACTCTCGTCATCTGGTCATATAAATGCCTGTCATTGGTGACTGTCATAGTGCCAGTCACTCGTCATTCTGACACGTCTGTCATTCTGTCTCGTGACTTACCCTAGCACAACTCTCCCCCCCTTTTAGGCGCGCGCTTACGTCCTCGCTAGCGTTTAGTGTTCGCCTGTATTTACATTGTCTGGTGGCTACTGCCCGACGCTCCAGTCCTACCACAAGGACCGAAGTAAAAGGGGGCTAGCCGCCACGATTTTTCGATGTAGTTGATGTTTGAGTGCTTAAAGATCATCCTTGGGTGCTCAAATATTTATCAAAAACATGTGCCGGGTGATATACTCGATATGGGTATGCACTTGTGAGGGCTGAAGAGGTGGGGGTAAAATTAATTCAAATCAAATAAAAAGGCCAGTCCTACCACAAGGACCGAAATGTTTCTCACGCTAGCTACCTCCACGAAGGTCCTGTGCAAATTCGGAGACCCATGTTGTCAAGTTCGCGAGCTGCTCTTTCTGCAGTGTCTTGTCAAAAAATGATCGGAGGTCATCTTCGCCCTCAAAATATCGGTTGAAGTTGCCTGGGTATACAAAATCCGAAAACATCACTGTGGTGTGGTTGGAATTTAGTGATTTTTAACGCTACCCATGCTTAATGTTGATAACGTAGCATGAAATTGCGACATTGTTTAGGCAAGCGGGCAAAGGGGTACTCAGTTTAGGTCCCAATGAGACTACAATCCGGAGGATAGGCACCAGGAGCATCAAGCGGATGGTTAAAAAAATTCCCGCGCGTCCGGTCCTTGTGATAGGACTGAACGAGATTCCAGTCCTTTCACAAGGACTGTCGGGCAGTAGCCACTGGGGATCAACAAGCATGTACAGTGATGCTGGCTTCTAAGCCTCGGGTTCTCGGGCCCCGTGCCTCTCAGTCATTGGGTCCGAGTTCCCTTGGCTTCTAAGCCCCGGGTTCTTGGGTCCCGTGCCCCCCAGTCCTTGGGTCTGAGTCCCCTTCCGCGCTGGAGGTTTCCCGAAGCCCCATTCCCGAATTACGCTGCCAACGCTTAAACGGTTATGTAGCCTTGGTACTCCTCTCGCTCTGCGGGTCTTGTGCTGCTTTGCGCCCTGAGGGTTTTAGACCCCAGTATCTTGTTCCTGCATCGGGAACTCGTCCGTCTGCGCTGTCAAGGTGGCGATGAGGTCCATGACTGCCGCTGCGCTTTCCTCGCTCATGCGCTCTTCCAACTTCAGCCCACAGAACAGGTGGTGCAACAAGGTGCGCGGGATCGCGTATACCGCTTGTGTCTATTACCCACTGGTTGGGTGGGCCCAACTTAAGAGCCATTTAGGTTGGGTGCACCCAACTTACCCTTTGGTGGGATTATTGGGAGTTGTCGGTACCGGATTCTGGTTTTTATTAGCTCAAAATGACGGGGAAGATGTCCTCTTTTACACACGCATATACACTATTGAGCGAATCAAACTTATCCGTGAGCAATTTTGGGGAGTATGCGAGGGGGTAGGAAAAATTGTAAAATTTCCAAGTGATTTTGGGGTTTTACCTACCCATGCTACTTCAACCGAGGTTTTGAGGGTCAAGATGAACTCGGATGAAACTTTTGACAAGACACTGCAGAAAGAGCAACTCGAGAACTTGACGACATAGGTCTCCGAATTTTCAAAGGACCTTCGAGTGTCACGGGGAGTCCCTTATATTACCCTCGTTCTTAGGTATTGTGCACCCAACCTAAGAGAAATCCGGAATATTTCATCACATACCCTATTGATACGGTCCCATTATACCCCGCAGATTGCGATCACAGAGGTATAATGCATATCCATTGTTCAAAGGGAACATAGTAGGCCATGGCCTAGCCTTGGTTTGGCACTATAAGTCCGATATTCGAGGAGTTATTGACGTTTGAAAAAGGGTTCTTAGGTTGGGTGCACCCAACTTAGTGGTGGGTAATAGACACTTGGGCTGACCCCATGCCTTGTGTACTGGACGCCGAAACTCCTTCCTGCGCGGTGTTCTCGTGCTTTCCCAGCACAGCCCTTGCGGACATGGTGTCGCGTGGGTACACTGCAGCAGGGGTTCTGCGCGAGCTGTTGGGGCAGCGAGGTCTGCGCGAGCCGCAGGGGCAGCGAGGTCTGCGCGAGCCGCCGGGGTAGCGAGCCCAATGCGAGCTGCAGGAACTGCGAGTTCCGCACGAGTTGCAGGGGCAGCGAGGTCTGCGCGAGCTGCCGGGGCAGCGGGGTCTGCGCGAGCTTGCATTGTGGGCTGCGTCTTAGTGCTGCTGATAGGGCAGCATGCTTGCGCCATGGGCTGCAGCTCAGTGCTGCTGATGGGGCAGCGTGCTTCCGTCGTGGGCTGCAGCTCGGTAGTGCATGCGCAGCACGCCGCTGTGGGCTGCAGCTCAGCGCTTTTGGGGCAGCGAGCCACCAAGGGCTGCAGCTCAGCGCTGACGGGACAGCACATCGCCAAGGGCTGCAGCTCAGCACTGCATGGGCAGCAAGCCGCCAAGGGCTGCAGCTCTGCCAAGGGCTGCAGCGCAACGTGGCATGCACCGCACGCCGCCAAAGGTTGCAGCTCAGTGCTGTCTGCGCGAGCTGCCGGGGCAGCAAGGTCTGCACGAGCCGCAGGAGCAACAAGGTATGCGCGAGCTGTCGGCGGGGCAGCGAGGCAGCACGCCGCTGTGAGCTGCAGCTCAGCGCTTTTGGGGCAGCGAGCCACCAAGGGCCGCAACTCAGCGCTGGCGGGACAGCACCTCGCCAAGGGCTGCAGCTCAGCGCTGCATGGGCAGCAAGCCGCCAAGGGCTGCAGCTCTGCGCTACCAGGGCTACATGCTTGCGCCGTGGGTTGCAGCTCTGCACTGCTGGTGGGACAGCGCGCTTGCGCCGTGGGCTGCAGCTCAGCTCTGCGAGTAGGGCAGCGCGTTTGCGCCGTGGGCCGCAAGGCCTTCCCAGCGCTGCTGATGGGGCAGCACGCTTTCGCCAAAGGCTGCAGCTCTGCGTTGTTGGGGCAGTGCGCAACCGAAGGCTGCATGCATGCCGCCAAAGGTAGCAGCTCAGCGCTGCATGAGCAGCACACCGCCAAGGGCTGCAGCTCAGCGCTACCAGCGCAGCACGCCGCCAAAAGTAGCAGCTCAGCGCTGTATGGGCAGCACACCGCCAAGGGCTGCAGCGCAACGTGGTATGCACCGCACACCGCCAAGGGTTGCAGCTCAGTGCTGTCTGCGCGAGCTGCCGGGGCAGCAAGGTCTGCGCGAGCTGCAGGGGCTGCGAGGTCTGCGCGAGCTGTTGGCGCAGCGAGGTGTGCGCGAGCTGCTTGTGCAGCGAAGTCCGCTCGGACTGCCGGGACAGCGAGGTTGCTGCGAGTTGCTGGGGCAGCGAGGTCTGCGCGAGCTGCAGGAGCAACAAGGTATGCGCGAGCTGTCGGCGGGGCAGCGAGGCAGCACGCCGCTGTGGGCTGCAGCTCAGCGCTTTTGGGGCAGCGAGCCACCAAGGGCCGCAACTCAGCGCTGGCGGGACAGCACATCGCCAAGGGCTGCAGCTCAGCGCTGCATGGGCAGCAAGCCGCCAAGGGCTGCAGCTCTGCGCTACCAGGGCTACATGCTTGCGCCGTGGGTTGCAGCTCTGCACTGCTGGTGGGACAGCGCGCTTGCGCCGTGGGCTGCAGCTCAGCGCTGCGGGTAGGGCAGCGCGTTTGCGCCGTGGGCCGCAAGGCCTTCCCAGCGCTGCTGATGGGGCAGCACGCTTTCGCCAAAGGCTGCAGCTCTGCGTTGTTGGGGCAGTGCGCAACCGAGGGCTGCAGCGCAGCGTTGCATGCGCAGCACGCCGCCAAAGGTAGCAGCTCAGCGCTGCATGAGCAGCACACCGCCAAGGGCTGCAGCTTAGCGCTACCAGCGCAGCACGCCGCCAAAAGTAGCAGCTCAGCGCTGTATGGGCAGCACACCGCCAAGGGCTGCAGCGCAACGTGGTATGCACCGCACACCGCCAAGGGTTGCAGCTCAGTGCTGTCTGCGCGAGCTGCCGGGGCAGCAAGGTCTGCGCGAGCTGCAGGGGCTGCGAGGTCTGCGCGAGCTGTTGGCGCAGCGAGGTGTGCGCGAGCTGCTTGTGCAGCGAAGTCCGCTCGGACTGCCGGGACAGCGAGGTTGCTGCGAGTTGCTGGGGCAGCGAGGTCTGCGCGAGCTGCAGGAGCAACAAGGTATGCGCGAGCTGTCGGCGGGGCAGCGAGGCAGCACGCCGCTGTGGGCTGCAGCTCAGCGCTTTTGGGGCAGCGAGCCACCAAGGGCCGCAACTCAGCGCTGGCGGGACAGCACCTCGCCAAGGGCTGCAGCTCAGCGCTGCATGGGCAGCAAGCCGCCAAGGGCTGCAGCTCTGCGCTACCAGGGCTACATGCTTGCGCCGTGGGTTGCAGCTCTGCACTGCTGGTGGGACAGCGCGCTTGCGCCGTGGGCTGCAGCTCAGCTCTGCGAGTAGGGCAGCGCGTTTGCGCCGTGGGCCGCAAGGCCTTCCCAGCGCTGCTGATGGGGCAGCACGCTTTCGCCAAAGGCTGCAGCTCTGCGTTGTTGGGGCAGTGCGCAACCGAGGGCTGCAGCGCAGCGTTGCATGCGCAACACGCCGCCAAAGGTAGCAGCTCAGCGCTGCATGAGCAGCACACCGCCAAGGGCTGCAGCTTAGCGCTACCAGCGCAGCACGCCGCCAAAAGTAGCAGCTCAGCGCTGTATGGGCAGCACACCGCCAAGGGCTGCAGCGCAACGTGGTATGCACCGCACACCGCCAAGGGTTGCAGCTCAGTGCTGTCTGCGCAAGCTGCCGGGGCAGCAAGGTCTGCGCGAGCTGCAGGGGCTGCGAGGTCTGCGCGAGCTGTTGGCGCAGCGAGGTGTGCGCGAGCTGCTTGTGCAGCGAAGTCCGCTTGGACTGCCGGGACAGCGAGGTTGCTGCGAGTTGCTGGGGCAGCGAGGTCTGCGCGAGCTGCAGGAGCAACAAGGTATGCGCGAGCTGTCGGCGGGGCAGCGAGGCAGCACGCCGCTGTGGGCTGCAGCTCAGCGCTTTTGGGGCAGCGAGCCACCAAGGGCCGCAACTCAGCGCTGGCGGGACAGCACATCGCCAAGGGCTGCAGCTCAGCGCTGCTTGGGCAGCAAGCCGCCAAGGGCTGCAGCTCTGCGCTACGCCAGGGCTACATGCTTGCGCCGTGGGTTGCAGCTCTGCACTGCTGGTGGGACAGCGCGCTTGCGCCGTGGGCTGCAGCTCAGCGCTGCGGGTAGGGCAGCGCGTTTGCGCCGTGGGCCGCAAGGCCTTCCCAGCGCTGCTGATGGGGCAGCACGCTTTCGCCAAGGGCTGCAGCTCTGCGCTGTTGGGGCAGTGCCCAACCGAGGGCTGCAGCGCAGCGTTGCATGCGCAGCACGCCGCCAAAGGTAGCAGCTCAGCGCTGCATGAGCAGCACACCGCCAAGGGCTGCAGCTTAGCGCTACCAGCGCAGCACGCCGCCAAAAGTAGCAGCTCAGCGCTGTATGGGCAGCACACCGCCAAGGGCTGCAGCGCAACGTGGCATGCACCGCACACCGCCAAAGGTGGCAGCTCAGTGCTGTCTGCGCAAGCTGCCGGGGCAGCAAGGTCTGCACGAGCCGCAGGAGCTGCGAGGTGTGCGCGAGCTGTTGACGCAGCGAGGTGTGCGCGAGCTGCTTGTGCAGCGAAGTCCGCTCGGGCTGCCGGGACAGCGAGGTTGCTGCGAGTTGCTGGGGCAGCGAGGTCTGCGCGAGCTGCCGGGGCAGCGAGGGCTGCACGAGCTGCCGGGAAAGCGAGGTCCACGCGAGCTGCAGGGGCTGCTAGGTCTGCGCGTGCTGTTGGGACAGCGAGGTCGGCGCGAGCTGCAGGGGCTGCGAGGTCAGCACGAGCTGTTGGGGCAGCGAGGTCTGCGCGAGCTGCTGGGGCAGTGAAGAAGGGGAACTGAGCCGCCTGCGGAGCAACTCTCGCGCCTGCATCGTGGGCTGCTGAATCGTCAGTCATCGCGCTGGACGGCACGGGCTGGGCTGCCTGCAGGGCAACACTCACGACTGCGCTGTGGGCTGCTGAGCCAGTCTGCGTCGTGGAATCCTGGGGCAAGTTCTGATACCAGTTGTTCGGGGTGTGATGAGGACTGAACCAGTCTCACACTCAGGTATGTAAGCAAATGTTCACTTACAGGTAATATGATGCCATGATCATAGGATGTACAGACAGTACATGGATAATATCGGATACAATGCAATGCAGGAAGGGAACCTAGTTCACAGTCCTACAAGGAGATATATTGCTGCAAGCATGATATATATGAATCGGATCTTTTAACTCTTTAATGTCGAAGTTACCAACAACCAGGTGTGGCTGTCAACCGTAACTATTTTCAAACTGATTCATTCAGCCTGCTCGGCTGCCTTATGCTATGGTTTTCAGATCTCGAACTTTCGAACATAACTCGATGTCGACTCTTGTCAGGTCCCATCATGTTTCATGAGAACTCGATCTGTCACATCATAGAATCTGCCGACTAGCCCAGTTTCATTATCAATCATTCCAGCCCACTCCATATCACTCTGAATAATTATAACTGTGCTGACTCGGCAATATTGGAGGTCTCCCAGCGTTCCCTCCAATTCTGACTGTTGGTTTTCCCACCAAAGCTCACTTTCGGGTCAGGCATTTCTGTCAGTCATTTCTGTCAGACACTCTCGTCATCTGGTCATATAAATGCCTGTCATTGGTGACTGTCATAGTGCCAGTCACTCGTCATTCTGACACGTCTGTCATTCTGTCTCGTGACTTACCCTAGCACACCCGGGAACCAAGAACAGCAATGCCGACGTCCCATCACGTTATCCATTACCATCCACGACGGACGAGACTGGAGCAAGGCACGAACGAGAAAAGGTATCTGCGCTTCACGCAGGCGTGGGGGAAGTTGACACGACGAGTTTCTGTGACAGCTTGTGCGTCATGTTGGCGGGTGACCCTCCCTCAGGGGAAGAGGTAACGCCAGAGGTGCAGGTCGCCAACTATTGCAAGATGGTGGCCAGGGAGCGCTTGGGTACGAGCCCAGTGCATCGCCTATTCGATCTACACCAGCAAGACGAGCTGGAGTGCAACCACGTGGCCCTCTTTGACACGGACCAACCAGAACTGTTGGTCGACTCTGGGAGGCTGGCAAGAGCAGCCTGGAAGGCGCTGAGCTTGGTGCGACTCACGCGAGGTACGCATGGCGAAGGCAGTCCTGCTGTATACAGCAACGAGCACTTTGAAGGCGAACGCATCCTGAAGCCTGAGAAGGTGGACACCAGTCTGTTGGACAAGCAGTTCTTTTCACAAGCCCGCGAAGAAGGTGTGGTATGCTATGAGCCGTGTGGAGGCCTCTGTGCTGGCCTGGAGATGCTGCTCCGCAATGGAATGAAGGTAAAGCGATACTTGTATCAAGACATATCGACGAGCAGTCAGGCAGTGGCTAGAGCCAGGTGCACAGCGCTGGTGAGGCGTTATCCCGACCTCATTTCGCCAAGTGCAGTGGAATTAGGGGTTTTACCTCATGATCTACATGACACCACGAGCGCTGACTTTATTCGAGCAGGGGCCCTTCGCGGGCAGCAATGGGTCATGGTATGTGGATTTCCTTGCCAAGACCTTTCTCCAGCTGGAACGCTCACGGGTCTGGCTGGCAGACACAGTAAATTATTCTATGAAGTGGTGCGACTGTTATCCACGCTGCAGCAGTTGCAGTGGCAGCGGCCTCCATGCTGCATCTTGGAGAACGTTTCTCCGTTGGCACACAGGCCAGGAACCAAGATCAGAGATGAGGTGTTCCCTTACATCGCCAGTGTGATTGGACGACCAGTGTCCTTCGACGCCGCACGGGCAGGTTCGTATGCTCATCGGTTGAGGGCATATTGGAGCAACCTGTTTCAGAATTATCAGTTTCGCTCTGTGATGGGCAAGGTGGCACGGCCGGAAGGCAGAGTCTATCATCGATCATATGTGAGGGCTGGCAGCCCAGGCCAGTGGTGAGGACAGATCGCACGCCTCACTACGTGGTGAACGTCGTAGGAGAAGTGGAGAACCACTGAGGGCTCTACCCACTATCATGGCGACGCAAGGGTCCAGGGCGTTTCGAGCACCGAGATTGGGCACCGTCGTTCGCAGCGCTGGCGCGGGCGCAGAGGAGGAATCCCGAGAGGTGAATCTCAATGAGAAATCGCGAGCTATGGGCTACAGCGCGAACGAGTTACGCATGGCTGATGGCCTGAGTGACGAAGAGTTGGCAAGCATTTTGGGCTTGGCTATGGACCGCAGGGCTATGGAGCTCTTGATGGCGGTTGCAGAGGCGAGCAGGAAGGGACTACCCCACAGCGAGGAGTTCCCGGTCGTGGCGGAGAATTCCCCAGGACAGCCTATCGCTGTAGATAACAACTGGGCAGACCATGCGAGGTCGGACCTTCAGCAGAGACAGGCTTTTTTGCTGGCGAAGTGGGTTGGAAATTCGAACGCATACACTCAGCAGGTGGCGAAGACTACAATAATCACTCACCTTTAAGAAAACCGGAGATTTGGGGTCAGCCAGCTAATTTCACCAACTTGCGTACCCCCGAAAAGCTGGCTGGTTTCTTATCGGCGGGTTTTCTTAAAGGTGAGTGATTCTTGTATGAGTCACCGTGGCTGGGAAGAGAAGTTGCAGACAATGTGCTCGCAAGGGCAGAAGGGTGTGCAAGGTATTGGTGCAAAGCGACAGAGTTCAAGCACTAAGAAGAAGCAGTGGCAACTTCATGCCATCGAGCAGTACAGCCACAGGCATAAGAACCACTTTGTGAAGGAGGGTGGAACTCAACCAGCACGCGCCGAAGTGCCAGCTTGGAGTCCAACTGGTGAAGAAAAGTAGATGAGACTTCCTAGACTCACATGCACCACCAGACTCACGGACTTGGTGGCCAGTGTCGCCGAACAACATGCTGACAGAGATACGCATCGGGACATACACGATGATGAATGGTGCCTCAGGTGGCTGAAGTCCAAGGGCAGCGTGGAACTGCCAGAGGATGAAGCTCGTCGAGTGAAGAGACGCGCAGCGCGCCATCGGTGGGATGAGGTCACCGATGAGATTTACATGATTGCGTTGTCGGGCAAGGAGGTAAGAATTCCAAAGCCTGCTGACCGTTTGGCATTGGTCAAGGAATACCACGCCAGGACTGGTCACTGGGGTATAAGACGTACCCAACACCTTCTACTATGACAACGACATTGGTGGGCTGACCTTAAGAAGGACGTGGAGGCAGTGGTCACTCAGTGTGAGACTTGCCAGCGGGTGAAGACCCATTATGCAAGAGAGGAGGCAGCCTTGTCCCCCTTGGAGATTGTATCGTTTATGTATCGTAGGTCACTGGACTTGGCGTGGCCTTCGAGGAGAGTGACGAGGTCGGGCAATAGCAGGGTGCTCATCATGGCCGAGCACTACACCAGATTCATAGTTTGCGTGCCCATCCCCAACAAAGAGGCAAGCACTATCGCGGCCGCGTTCCGCAGCCATGTGCTGGCTGTCTTTGGGGCGCCAGCTGAGTGCTTGGTGGACGGAGGCAAGGAGTTCGAGGGTGAATTTGGGCACCTGTGCAGGGACTGCCTGATAGACAGGAGGGTCACATCACCAGACTCACCAGAGGGCAATGGGCTCACTGAGCGGGTGGTGCGCACAATCAAGTTCTGCTTTAAGAAGCTCGCCTTGGAGAATGGTCTCGACTACGAGTGGGACGAACAGCTCGGGCCATTGGTGCTGAGCTACAACGCAGCCCGGCGGCAGGAGTCCACAGGAGTGGCACCGTTCACCTTACTATTTGCCCAGGAGGCGGTAGTACCGCCTGATCTAAAGCGAGCACCCAACCTGGACTTCGAGCTGGAGGTGAGTGACGACAAGGACCATCGGGTCAAGGATTTATTGCAGAGAGCACAAGTGGTAAGGCGACTGATGGTGCACGCTGGCTGCAGTCCGGAGGTTGCGCAGCATCGCGACACGCTGCATTATGAAGGCAGAAGGGGTGGTGGGTATATATGAACCCAAGCCACCTCAGTTCAAGGTTGGAGACTTCGTGTACGTCAGACAGAAGCCTCGCAGTGGTATGGAAGTGGCTACCAAGTCTGCCATCCTCAAGTTGGTGAAGATACCGCGAGATGGCGTGGTAGTGCTCGAGGACGCCGCCAAGCTCAAGGAGAAGAGCACCGTGCAGAGTATTGCGCCATGTCATCTGCAGGTTAAAGATCAGTATGACTGCAGCGCAGCCGTGCCCAGTAGACATCTTGCGTGTGAAGTGTGCAAGAAAGCTGACGGGGAAGCGGAGATGTTGTTATGCGACACGTGCAACAAGGGGTATCATTTGTGGTGCCTTACCCCAGCATTGTCAGAGGTACCAAAGGGCGAGTGGCTATGTCCTAGGTGCTCAGGCACGAGGATACAAGCTGCTAGCGCTGAGGTGCAGACTCAGGAGACTAATGTCTCCTGCGTTTTGGAAGACAGGCTGGGGATGAAAGAGCAACAGTTGAACGAGAAGTTGTCCTCAGACATGCGTCTGCTGCCAGCAGATGTGGGTCCTCGTCGCGTGGTGAAGGGAAGTAAGTCCTAGCCATGGTAAGCTATTTCATCCAGGGAAATGATTTTGGAAGAGAAGGATCTGTTCCTCTACATGCCAGATCAGGTGGACTGGGGCAGACAGGACAATAAGCTCTTTGAGGCCGTGAGAATATTCATGCCGGGGCATTGGAATGAAGGGCACCGTACTGTACTGAGCAAGAAGTATCGGGAGCAGAAGGCGATGGCGAGACAATTGAGGGACGCACCTCTAGTGCCTGCTTTGGCTGAAGAAGAAGTTGAGAAGCGAGGAGAATTGAGACATATGACTAAGGCCCAGGTGCGTGAGGCTAGCGCGCTACAGTGGGGACTTGAGCTCATCATCACTGTGCCTTCAGAGGTGAGACGCTTGGCGACAGAGGTGGACTGGAAGTCCATCGATGGCGTGTGGGACCCATGGGCGGGTACTGGGGTCATCAGCGAGGTGATGATGGAACAGTGGTCGCATTTGAGATTTATGAACAATGACTGGAACCCTCAATAACTGGGTTGGTCTGAGGCGCGCGATGCACTTCAGCCTATCGCTGGCAACTATCGCATATGGAAGGAGAAGTATGGTGTCTGTGACGCAGTGATTACGTCTCCTTGGTTTGCCGCGCTGGATATCGCGTTTCCGTTGGCAGTTATGGCCAGCCGTGTGGTAACATGTGTGCATGTTCCTTCTTATTATTTGACAGACATGACAGAGAGCAGATCAGCTTACTTCAGGCGACTGAGTCAGGCTGGACGCTTACACGTGATTGGACACTTGGAACATGGACCTATTGGCCGCAGGTGTATGTGGGTCTTGGTATTTAAGAATCCTCTGGTGAGAGCCAGAATGTTACAAGGTGGTGAAAACGATGGTATCGGTATGTTCACCTTCAGTTTGGGCAAGTTTATGGCAGATGGTGACACGACTCAGTATGCTGAACAAGCCCATATTTAGGTCTGTGCTAATGCATGCAGCAGCTACAGATGGGGGATGTTAGAAATTTGGGCTTGTATATGAGAGCTTTGCATGTGTTTCTAGAATATCAGAATTTCAAAATTTTTGTAGCTCTGCGATCATTTGCTATGCTGGAACATACCTTGATTATTACGGACTCCTGTGTACGTTGAGAGTATGCCAGATATATACATGCGAGCATTGAGGTCACTCGGGACTATCAGTATCTGTCCCATCATATGCACGCGTTTGCGACAGCTGTAACAAACGCCGGCTTCTCGTGGTACCGAAGCCGGGGTTGTCCAGCTGGTGACAGGCGTGACATGCGTGACGAGCATGACAGACCTCGTGCGTGATGACTGCTCGAGAGTAGCAGACTTGGTGATGAAGATATGGTCACTATGAGATGACCCTGAAGTGATAAGAAGATATGACAGCTACAATGTTGCTACTGACGTGTCAGTCAGAAGATGGGGAACGGTAACATCATTAAAGCTGGCACATAATAATGCCATTCTATTGGTAGATGAAGATTTCAAGGCGGAAGCCTGTTACAGTTTTTGCAGTTGTGACATTGACTTGAGAATAAGTAGGCCCTGACTGCAGGTCAGGACTAGTGGACTCATTATTGTTTTGCCTTCGCAAGTGCTAGGTGGCTGTTCGCGTGCCGAGTGCTAGACTGCTAAGAAAGCTCTGCTCACAGTTTTGTACAATAATTCGTACTTTCGGTGGTTTTATTATCTTTTGGTGAATATATTATACTGTTGTTTTTATCTTTTTACATGTTAGAAATTTGGGCTTGTATATGAGAGCTTTGCATGTGTTTCTAGAATATCAGAATTTCAAAAATTTTGTAGCTCTGCGATCATTTGCTATGCTGGAACATGCCTTGATTATTACGGACTCCTGTGTACGTTGAGAGTATGCCAGATATATACATGCGAGCATTGAGGTCACTCGGGACTATCAGTATCTGTCCCATCATATGCACGCGTTTGCGACAACCTCAATAACACTCGTACTTCGTATTTCGCTATTTACAATATCATTATGCTTCTAGCATGGGTACCACAGTTACAGCTCTAGCGTTTTCGAATTCATCACCCGAATGATCTTCGTCATCTGAGAACAAACATTGACGGTGTCAGATAGAATCAATTATAGAACTTGCTTGATGACATTCAGAGATTGCATCCCTGTTTTATTGGTAAAACGTTGTGAAACATTCATTTTTGTAATTCTATGTTCTTCACCACCACTTACTACCGTACATAGCCTGTTTAGCTCTTTTTATAAAATCGTCTTATACTAGTAGCAATTCCGAATCTGTTTTCCGCATTCGATCACGCGATATCTTAAACATACAATATGTCCTCTATTGCGCTCGTTTCATGAAAACCAAGGAACATGGCATCATATTCAAAATCGAGAAAGGTTGCATCCGTCGATCGTTTACAGGAAGTTACTTAGGGAGAGTAATGGGTCAGACGCATCTCCTAGCTCGACCATCCTTCAAAATTAAACACGATGTAGGCACTTTTCGACTGTTCCTACTATTTCTTATGACTGTTGCCTATCTTTCGTTACTAAAAATGTTCGAAATAATAGGAAACCTTTCAGTAACGAAATAAAGATCAACATACAGATACACATGAGAAACCACATCACAAGTACTTCATGTAACTGTACATCTTAAATACCATAAAAATATACAGTTTGCAATATGTGAGACTTAAGCTCTTGTACTTGTACAACATAAGAGCAGTCAAGAAAGCTGATATGTACGTATCAATTGGAAACCAGAATGATATGCATGACAGAACACGCCGACCCAAAAAACAGGTCAGGGCTCTGGGCTAAACTACAGAATTCTGTGTCATCTACCATCTTGAAGACGGTGGTGACGATCTTCAAGTAAACACGAGATCCAACTGCACTGTATCCACCTTAAACCCAAGCGCCTCGGGATCCATAATACATATCCAAACTCTTCTTAATGAACTCATCTGCTTCATGGGATGCAGGGCCGTTGTGATCCACAAAACTCTCCATAATATAGTTCTCTTGGTTCAACCCACGGGTTCCGCTAGCATGCTTGTCCACAGTGGACCCCATCCCCTCAACCACTGCCTCATTTTAATTGCTTGTGCGCGCAATGAAAAAATAAAAAGATCCAGGTATTCGCTCATGTGTATACTTCTTCAACTGGGAATAGGTCCTTCATTAAGATACGGTACCCACTTTAGAATTTCAGGTAGAAAGAGAGTCCACTGCTTGTGGCTCCAGAATGCTTCCACCAGGAGAGGGCTCCATTTGTGGCTCCAGCCTTGCCGTCTTGCCTATGGTATAAAACCTCTTGGGCACCATGGAAATTATGTCCTTGTATTGATCGAAGATGTCGAGGCTGATGATGTAAAAAGCCGCTGTGAACACAAACAGATTAACGATTACGAACGCCAGTCCAATCAGCCAGGAGCGCTGGGAATTGGCGTTATCAAGCTTGTCATTGAAATCCTCGGATAGCAACATCAGCAGCGTAAGGATCTGGAGCACCTGCGTCCGTATCGACATACATCTTAGAGGCCTGTTCATGTTCGATGCATGGCATAATTGATGGAGCACACGCGGCATGCTCAGTCCAAGAAGGACCGAAAGGTAAAGTAAAGACTAACCGGGGTTAGCAGAGATTCCCTTGGACAGAATGATTGAAGCAAGCCCTAAAACCCTACAATAAGAAAATCCCCCATTTCAGGGGGCGACATTATGAGGGCCTTCTCTGGGAGCCCTGCCGGAACTTCCACCCATCGAAGGAGAGGAAAAGCGGCCCTGCCCGTATTTGCAAACGTTTGCAAACCTTTGCAAACCTTGGGGGCGGCCGCAACCCATTGTGGGAAGAGGCAACACGAAGCTGCGCTTCTTCAGGAGCCCTGGGGTGGGGGTCCTCTTCAGGAGCCCTTGGGTGGGGGTCTTCTTCAGAAGCCCTAGGGTGGGGGTCGACTGTTGCCCGTAGTGAGGAGGCATGTGTGGCAGCATGAGCATAGAAACCGTTGAAGTGTCGTTTGCAGCATGGTAGGGAGAGGGGCGGATACCAGACATATCTGTTGAAAGTTGTTCACGAGCTTGGACCTGTAGGGCATGCACCTCATGTGCACCACGAGCACCAAGAGGGTGACGAAGATGCAATATTGCAGCTCGCATCCCCAGTCGGCCCACAAGATGGCCACCGCAAAGCTCGTCTGCGCCAGCTTAAACAATATGTCTAACCTGCACGCCCGACACCCACAGCACCCATGTCCTCTCAACCATCGCCTCATTGGTGTATGCGCTTGATGGCGATGGTGCGCTGTCTTTCGGCGGGCGTTGGGACATAATACATCTGACCTGTATGATGTCAGATGTTAGTCGCAGCCGCACGAGTGGCCTCCCGATCTCAGGAAGGTGGGAGGCAAGGGTGGGTACCCAGCAAAGGTCTCGCGTCCCTCTGCGTAGATCGCCAGGTGAGATCCAAAGGTATCGTGCAACAGCGGGTCGTCGAGCATTGTTCGGAACCTCGGCTTGTCGTTTTGCTCAGCTCCGTTGTGCATCACCGGGGCTACGGCATGCAGCTGCTCGTTGTTCTTGTCCTTGATTGCATGCTGCATGCTGCCTGGGTTGCCCTGCATGACATCCCACCAGGCATGGGTCAGCCGCCGCCAAGTCTTCAACTCACTTGCAATGCATCTCAACGCGGGCACTTCTCAATGGCTGATGACGGCGTCAACAGTGCGCCTTCACTCCGCCACGGACTAAGCAGGACCTTGCTCCAATCGCAGACAACTTCCGAATCCTGTCATACGTGACATACCCACCGATCAGTGCCAACAGCGTAATCTGGTCACCGCACACGGCAAAGAATAAAACCCTGCGAATTCCTGATTTCACGCATTCCATCCCGCATCGAATACTTGGGGTATATTGCAAGGCTGTTAATCAGGTTTTTCCTCTTCCTCCTCTCAGGTCCTCCCCCTCTCAGGTCCTCGCCCACCCCCCTTTTGTTTCTTTTTTCTCCTCCTCCTTCTTCCTTTGTTTCTTTTTTCTTCATCACCGGGGGGTGGGCTTCGGTTGCGGGTGGCTCCTAGCCCCCTCCACTACGGACTCCCGATTCGAGACTAGGCCGGATCTCCACTATTTATTATTCATTATTCACTATTTATTATTTATTATTCATCATTTACTATGATTGTTGCTTGCTTCTTTCTTTGACTCTCGGATCGATTTTTTCAGTAGATTCCTTCCTCCCACTTCCCCTCCCCCACTCCCTTACTCCCATGTCATCCGCGCGATCGTGCGCGTTCGCTCGATCGCTCCCTCTGCCGATCACATCTCCTCTCTTCGCCTCCAGCCTGCTCCTGTAGTTCATATTCCTTGCCTCCTTTCCTCTCCTCGTCAGTGCATTCTCTGTTCTACATCCTCCTTTGCCTTCACTGTGACTAGCATTTCTAGTTCCCAGTTATTCTGCCTTTTGATCCCTCTGCTCACCGGTGCTTCTGTTCCACCTCGACGCCGCGCCCTCACGCCCCGACGCTCCGACGTGCCTCGCTCGTGCTCCTGCCTGCCTGCTTCGTGCCTGCCCTCTACTCTTCAGCGGTATGCTCTCCACTCCTTTGTGCCCTCTCACACACACCGACACTGCATACACCCTAGGCATACGGACCGGCATGTAGGGCACCGAGAGTCACAGCCCACAGTGCCATTGGGCCCGGGCAGCATGCACTCCTTCTTCCCCTCATTCTCCCTGCTTGATTCTCCCAGCCTGATTCTCTTTACCCTACTCTCCCCGCTTGGTCCGTTGTGTCTCTTGCTCGATCCGTCATGGTCGTTCGGTCTAGGGCTTGGCCTTTTGTCCGGGGAGCCTAGTGCGAGTGGAGAAACCTTGGTGATCACGTGCACCGTGCCTTGGTTTCTCCCGTAATTCCTTCTGGCTTTCACTCGTCTAGGTCCGAGCACCCCTGTTGGAGCCTCCGGTCCCAGCACACTATTCACGGGAACGCACGGTGCAGTGTCGAGCGTCAGAATCGACTTCCCCAACCGGCTTTGGGCTTAGGGTCGCTGTCGTTCCCTCGTTCCTTGTCTCCCTGCCTTCCTTCCTGCCCTAAACTCCTCACCCTACTTGATCCTGATATCTCCTTTCCACTTCTCCCTGCTTTTGATATTTGATCTTCTGGCTTTGTTCTTTGATCCTTGTGCTAGGTTAGGTGGGCGAGAGTCTCCCTCCTCCTCTCTCTCTTCAGCTTGTAACAGTCCGCGACGCTTCGGCACTCGTCGGCTGGGCCCTCTGGACGTGAGCTTGCATCTAGTTACGCGAGGGTCGTTCGTACGCCCTCGTCGTCAAAAGCATTCTGCGCGAAACGCATACGTTCGCAGCATTTCGCATCGCACCTTTGTCGTTCCTTGTCTCTTTCACATGTATCTTACACCTTCCTTGCTCCTTACATCGCGCACTCTTATCCACTGCCTTCTTGCCTTGCTTTATCCTGCCTTCTTCATGTGTTTTGCTTGCTCCTCTTGACATTTCACATCGCCTCTTCCTTTCTTCCTTTCTCCTCTCTGCGCCTATACGCTCATCTTACATCTCTCCACCCTATCTTCCCTTCGCACCCCCTCTCTCGGCTCGTCGGGGTTTCCCTTGCTGACGTGTGAGCTCTTCTCTCCTTCCTTTTTTCTTTTTCTTCGTTTGCGTATGTTCAGAGCATCTCCCCTCGTCCCTTCTCTCATTTCTCCCTTGCAGGTCCTGACCCTTGGCCCTTCCTTCTTCATGTCGCCTCCTGCGACCCTCCCTCTCCGCCTGTTTTTCTCTCCTTTCGTTCGCAGGTTGCTTACGCCAACCTCGTTCTCGCCCCTTCGCTCTCGCCTCCACGCATCGCTTCCTACGAGGATAACTAGTTTCCTTGCCTTCACGACGCGTCACACGCCTTCCCTCTTGCACGTCATCGCGCGTTAGTTTGACTTAGTTCTTCTTCATCTCGCTTGCGTCACGGTCGGTCATTGCGGACCACCTTCTCCCTCCTTTCGCATCTTGTTTGTCTTGCGACTTGTTCTTTTATCTCATTCCTCGCATCTCACTTTGTCTCACGCAGGCTCCAGACTGTGACCGCGGGGGTTTTCGGCCGAGACGTTGGCATCTCGCCTCACTTCTTTTCTTTTTCCATCGCGTCTCACCTTCAGTGCCGACGACTTCATGCGACTCTTTCCCTTCCTCGACTGTCCACTGATATGTCCCCCTCTTGTCGCGGATATATCACCAGCCTCGTTTTTGCCCTTTCACTCTCGCCTTCAAGCATCGCCTCCTCCGAGGATACTTGGTTTCCTTGCTTTCACGACACGTCGCACGCCTTCCCTCTTGCATGTCATTGCACGTTAGCCTGACTCAGTTCTTCTGCGTCTCGCTTACGTCTCGGTCGGTCATTGCGGAACACTTTCTCTCTCCTTTCGCATCTTGTTTGTCTAGTGACTTATTCTCTCACCTCGTCTTGTTCCTCGCATCTCACCTCGTCTCACGCAGGTTCCAGACAGTGACTTCGGGGGTTTTCGGCCGAGACTTTGACATCTCGCCTCGCTTCTTTCCTTTCTCCATCGCGTCTCACCTTTAGTACCGACGACTTCATGTGACTCTTCCCCTTCCCTGTCTTTCACTGATATGTCCCCCTCTTGTCTCGGATATGTTACCGCCGGGTGCTACGGCCCCTTTCATTCCTCCTTCGCATGTCGCTTCCTTCACCACCATATCCCTTGGCCTTTGTTTGTCTTGCACATCTCGCCTCTTCTCACACAGCTTCTCGACTCCGACCTTGGGCTTTCAGTTGGGACTCCTCCATCTCACCTCGCTTCCTTCTTGCTTCTCGCTCACCTCACCTTCGGGACCGCCGGCTACGGTGACTCCTCCCCTTCCACCCTTCACATCTCGGTTACCTCACAACAGGTTTCTTCATCTCTTGCTTGTCTCGCGCATCTCACCTTTCCTCCACAGACCGTGGCACCGACCTCGAGCCTGCGACCGGTCCTCCAGCATGTCACCGATATATCCCCGATATATCTCCGACACTTCACCGCCGGTTGCAGAGACCCCTTTCTTCCTCCCTTCGCATCTTGGCAGTCTCACAGACAGACAAACATTTTTTTCGCCCTTTTGACTCTGAGTTCATGCTTTCAGCCGGTCTTCCGACTTGTCATTGATTTTCCCCGATTTGTCTTCGGTTTGTTACCACCAGATGCCACCATCCCTTTGCCCCCTCCTCCCGTTTCTCTCCTGTCTCATGACTGGTTCCTTCACCTCCAACTCGCGACCTCATGCGCCTTTTCCACCCACCCGTTGATTTTCCCCCTGGTTTCTCCGACTGACCTCTGGAGACACCATCCCTTTCTCTGCTTCACCCTCCCCCACACTACCTTCACCCCTGCCCCTGCCCCTGCTCTTGACCTTTTCTTCACTTCGGTCTCCCTCCTCCCTCCGTGTCATTCATTCTCCCTTCTCCCTCTTCCTTGTCCCCCCCTTTTTTTGACTCTAGTCCCCTTCCTTACCTCTCTCCTCCTCTTCCCCCTGCTCCTTCCTTGGGCCCTTGGCTCTTGTCCACCTTCTCCCCTCTCTCTCTTCCCTTCCCCTCTTGCCCCTTCTTCGGCTCTTTTGGCCTCTCCGTGCACCCTGCTTCCTCTCTTCCCCGGAGTGCTTCCTCTCCCACCCCACCTTTGGCATTCACATCTGCCTCACCCTTCTCCATGACTCCTTTCCTGAGTCTCCCCCTGACCCTCGGCTCTCCCCTTCCCCTCGTCCCCTCCTCTCCTTCCTCGGTTTCTCTCCTTCCTTCCACTGCTCCCCCTTCTTCCTTCTCGCTCTCCCTCGTCCCCTCCTCAACTCTCCCCTCTCGGGTCCTCTCCCCCTCTTTCTTCCTCCCCTCCTCTCCTCTCCCCTTCCTTTCCCCTTTTCCCCCATTGCTCCTACCTTTTCCTCTCCTCTCCCCGCTTCCCTTCAGCTCTTCCTCCCACCCCCTTCTTCTTCCTCCTTTGAGCTCCTCCCCCTTTGTCCCTCCTTTCCTCTTCTCCTTCCCCCTTTCTCCCCCTTCTTCCCCTCGCACCCTCTCCCCTCCTTCCCCTCGGTTGCCTCCTCTTCTCCCTCCCACCCCCTTGTCCCTCTTGTGCGTGCCCTGTACTTGTTTGCTCTCTATGTTTGGTCGCCCTCTGTCCGTCTCACTTCCTCTTGTGTTGAATCTGTGCACACGCATTTATCTGATGGCCGCTGGGCCCTCCGTGTAGTGTCGTTCTCACGTGCGGCACTTGCTGGAGGTGACCTAGCCCACCTTCTTCGGTGGGCGCCTGAAGATAATTTGCCTCTGCTCCTGATTCACTATCTTGTTGTTCTGTTCTTCACCCTCTCACTTGCCCCCATCCCCCCCCCTCTCCTCCCCTCTCTCTCCTCCTTGACTCTTCTCTCCTTTCCCCTTGGCTCCCTCATTCCCCTCGATGTTTCCCTTTTTTTTTTCCTCCTCTCCTTCCTCCCCTCGCTCCCCCTCTGCTCTCCCCATCCTCTCTTCCCTCGCCCCCTTCACTCCCCTTGGCTCCTCCCTTTTCACTTCTTTTTTTTCTTTCTCTTCCCTTCACTCCTTCCCGACTCTCCCCTCCTTCTTCCTCGGCCTCCCTCTTTTCTCCTCTACTCTCTCCTCCCTTCCCCCCTCTTTTCTCCTCTACTCTCGCCCACCCCCCACCGCTCTTTCTTCTTTTGCCCTTGCTTCCTCGTACCCCGGGGGGTGGGCTCCTCCTTCCGATGATTTTCTACTTGCCGGTTTTCCCCTTCACACCAACCCCCCTCCTCCCCCTCTCCTTGCTCACCTTCCCTGATCTGTGATTTTTTCTTTCCCTGCATGCATTTTTTCCGTCCTTAATATATTTTCTTCTTTGATCTCTATTTTTTCTGATCTCTCTATTTTTTAGATCTTCATTTTTTCTGATCGCTACTTTTTCTCTCATGCTTTCATCATACTTTCCCGTGCCTGGTTTGATTCAGATCGCTGACCGCGATCTCCCGCTCGCTGACTGCCCCTGCGCTCTTTCTCAGCCGTATTTCACTCTACTGCTTTGATCCTCCCCCACTGCATCCTCGTGCTCTTGCTTTCATTTTTCACTCCATACTTAGTTATTCCTTCCCCTCTCCTGATTCTACGTTATCGCCCTTCATTTCACTACTGTGACACGCCCTACCGACGACTCGACACCCGACGCTCCGTGCCTCGGTCCTTGTCCTCCTGCTTCCTTCCCCCTTGCTCACCTTCTGTCACCCTTCCGCGGTGAGCTCTCTCTTCCCACTCCTCTCTTGTTGTGATCAGCAATGTGCACCGGGACACTGCATACACGCACACACACACGGCGTATATAGCATGAGCACGAGAGTCACGCTCGCAGTGCCACTGGGCCAAGAGCTGCATGCACGGCCCCTCTCACCCTTTCTCCCCCTGCCTGATCTGCCATCCCTCTCACCCTCCCTCTCCCTGCTTGAACCGTCGCGACTTGATAGGTGATAGGTGGCGAGTCTGGGGAGCCCACTGCGGACGGAGAAACTATGGTGATCGCGAGCACCGCACCTTAGTTTCTCCACTAATTCTCATGGCTTTTTGTTCGCATGGGTCCGAGCACCCCTACCAGTACCTTAGATCCTGGTATTCATGGGGACGTGCGGTGCAGTGTCAGGATAGAACTGGCTTTGGCTTAGTTTCTAGTTCTTCTCCCTTTCTCCCTGTCCTGACTCTCTCCCTTCCCTTCCTCCCTGCTTAATATTTCTTGCTTCCTGTTTCTTGTTTTCTGCTTTCTGATCATTGGTTTAGAATAGGTGGGCGAGAGCCCCCCTCCTCCCCTCTCCTCTTGCCTTTCTGCTCTCATCGGTACTGACGGAGAGTTAGGGGAGCTCAGATATGGACCCCTCACAGGATCTCACCTTCTCCTCCTCCGCCTGGGGCCCTCACCAGCAGCCTCATGAGCCCCCTCAGCAGCATCATGCCTGGGGCCCTCACCAGCTGCCCTCTGAGCCCCCTCAGCAGCAGTTCACTCAGCCATTTGCCCAGCCGCATTACTTTGACCACTTTGGTAGGGTTGTCATGTTCCCACCTCATGACCACTTGCCGCAGCCCTTCCATCACCCTCCCCCTCCTCCCCACTTCCCCTCTGCCCATCCCTCCAGCAGGTCCCCCTCCACCTTTGCCCACAGTCCGTTGCCTGTGCCGCCTCCAGAATCCCCTCCCTTACCCGCAGCCAGCACCCCCTGCCCATGCGCCTTCCTCCTTGCCCACACGGCCTCCCTCTGCCTCTCCCATCTCCCATGGAGGCATCGAGAGACTCGTCCAGCGTGCCGTCGCCACTGCTCTCGAGGGCCGCCCTCCCTCTTTCTCCCTTCCTCCCTCGGCTCTCCACCTCCCGCCCTGACTTCCTTTTCTCCCCTTCCCTCCCCTCGGGTTCCTCCTCTCCTCCGCCCTAATCGGCTTCCTTCCTGGGCTGCCTCTTCTCCGCCCCTCCCCTCCTCCCCAGCCCCCGCCCCTCTCCCGCTTCACCACGCCCACACTAGGAAGAATCCCTCAAATTTCTTTATGCCTGGCCCCCTTCCCACATTCCCTTCGATCCCAACCCTCCCAGGGCACTGGTATTCTCTTCCGGCGGGCCGTGGCCTGTAGGAATGGGCCACCGTGAGACCGTCCTCGCTTGGCTTGGGTCAACCCGTTGGTCCCCCCTGCCCAGTACCCCCTCTTCCTCTGCCTCCCTCCCCTCGGCACCTCGCTCCTCGTCGCTGCCATAGCAGCGGGGAACATCCCAGCCGGTGGCTTCACTCCGGCCTGGCTCCACACCCTCACTGGCTCCCTCTCCCCTGACTCCCTTTCCTCCATTGCCTCTGCCCTCCCGGAGGGCCGCCTCCCCTGGAAGGTGGCTTCCGACCCCTCCACCCTCATCTCCATCTTCTCCCCACCCCCCCCGGAAGGCACAGGAGATCCCACCCTCCTTGGCCTGAAGGACGCTCTTCTTTCTGCCCCTGCTTTGGACCTCCACTACGCACTTGAGTCCCCTTCCTTCCTGGCTCTTCCTCCCCTCCCGGCTGTCCTTCTCTGGTTCCGTACCCGCTCTGGCACCCCTCTCGGCACCACCCACCTCCCCCCCACTGTTGACAACACCCCCATCACTGGGCACGTCATCTCCTCCCTTCACCAGACTCCCTCCCCCTCCACTCCTTTCACCCTGCACCCCCGCCACGCTGACCCCTCTGCTCCCACTTCCACCTCTGCTCCGGCCACCACCCAGCCACTGCCTCCCGCGGGCTCGTCCTAGGCGCCCAGCAAGCACGGCATCGACCTCAACTTGCAGTGCAAGTGTGGGGTTAACATGATCTCCCGCACCTGCTCTCGTGGCCAGCCCCAGAACCTGGGTCGCTGCTTCTTTGCCTGCCCGCACAAGGACATGCGCAAGGACAGGGGCGACCCGAACAACGGCTGCAAGTCCTTCGTCAGGGCGGACGACGTCATCCACTCGCTGTGCTCCACCGCCCGCCAGATGCATCAGTTTCAGATCGAGTCCATCAACAAGATCGACCCCAGCCTTGTCAAGACCATCTACCCCGACGGCATTCCCTTCCTTTACCCGGAGAACCCCCACTACCCGACCAACTCCTTCCCGAACCGCACCTCCTCCACCTCCCTCTCTGACATTCTGACCTCCCGCTGACTCCCTCCCTCTACACTGTGGGGAGTACTCCAGTTGGGCGACTCTCCGTCTCTCATCTGGCTGGACAACTCTCTCCTTCCCCGCCTCCTTAATGGCCGCTTCTTCCTCAAATCCTCCCCTCGGCCCCCGGCGCCCTCACAGTGGGTCTTCCCTTCCGCAATCACTATCCCTTCCCCTTTCCCTTCCATTTTCTCCCTCCCACCCCCTTCCCTTATTCATGATAACCCCCTGTCCCGCTTCTGGTCCACTGCTTCCCTTCTTTCCCTCCTCGCCTCCACCATCACTCGCTTCGCCGACCCTTCCAAAGACATCCTCATTGATGCGGGTTGCGGCAGCAACAGCCTCCTCCCCCTCCTGCCTCTCTTCACCTCTTTTGCCTTCGATATTGTGGGCTCTGCCGCCTGCTGGCAGCTGGACTTCTTCGACGTGCCTCCTCTCCCAGGCAGCTTCATCCTGGTTGGAAACCCCCCCTAGGGCATTGCAGTCCTCCGTCAGTGGCTCTCCCATTCTCTCCTCCTTGGGCCACGGCTGATGATCTACATCCTCCCTCTCTCCTTCCCCTCCTCCTCCCCAGACTTCCACATCCTTCACCATGAGGTGATTACGGGTGATGCCTTCTACCAGTCTGAGTCGGGCACATGCTTTGCCCGTCCTGCCAGGTTGGTCGTCCTCAAACCCCGCCATGCATGCCTGACTCCCCACTCCCCTCCTCCGCGCATGCCACCGCCCCTTCCGCGCCCCTCCCCATCGCTCTCCCCTCCCCTCCACTCACCACCGCCCCCCCTCCCACCTCCCCGACATGGAGTGATGAGCTCATGGACCTCCTGGACTCGACGGACCCGGATGTCCCACCCCGGGAACTGCAGGACATCATCTCCGCCCCCCCCCGCGGACTTCCCATTATTGACTCTGCGGGAGGCCGGCTGGCGACATCACCTCCCCGGGGCCCCCCCCATCGTGGTGCCTGGGTGGTTACCGCCGACTTTGTGTGCCCGAGATGCCACCGCACCGGCGGCTTCAGTTCGGTCTGGTGGGCTCGCCAGAGATCTAGATTCCGGGCTCTGTGTGGGCTTCCTTCCCCTTCCACTGGGAAGGCTTGTGGACGCCAGGTGTACGTCCAGGACCACATGAGAAGCTACTCCATCCAGGCCAACGACCTCTTCCACCGACGCCGCTCCCGTAATGCACGGCTTCGGAACCCTGCTCCCCCCCCCTCCTCCTCCGGCGTGCCTGCCCCAGCTCCCCCTCCCGCACCCCTTCCCTCCCCCTCCGCTGCCTCCACCCTCATCTCCCTTGATCATACTCCACCTGCTCGCGCCCCTCGCACCCATCCCTTCTTCCTTCGCCCCTCCGCCCCCGCCTCCCCCCCCTCCCCACCTCCACCTCCCTTCCCCCCGACGTCCTCATCATCTTCACTTGGCCTGCCAGTTATCTGCTCCATCTGCGGACGTACAGCGGCTCACTCACCGACTGGTTGCCGGCAGTGTATTACGGAAGACCTCACTTGCCTGTCATCAGATTCTGAGTAGATTAGCGGACACTCCTTGCCTTTATTTTCCTGCCCTTACACTATATTAATTGTTATATCACCTGACTGCCTCACCTCTCCTTGCTCGGATGTACCCTGCCCTTCCACCTTTTGCCTTGCCTGACTGCCTCACCTGATTGTGTTGTGACGGACCCTGCCCCCTTCCCCTCTCCTCTACCTCCCTCCTCTTTCGTCCCTCCCCCTTCCCCTCTTGTACCCCCTCCCCCTTTCACCTCTTCTCCTTTCTCCTTCCCCTACCCTTCCCCTTGCTCCTCCTGCCCCTCCCTCCATGTCTCCCCTCTCTCCTTTCCTGGGGGTGCTATAGGATCAACTTCAGGGGGTCAATCCCCTGAAGTTAATCCCTCAGGGGGTTGGCCCCTTCCAGTTTTTCCTGGTTGAGTTCAACTCTCGCCCACCCCCCTTTTGTTTCTTTTTTCTCCTCCTCCTTCTTCCTTTGTTTCTTTTTTTCTTCATCACTGGGGGGTTGGCTTCGGTTGCGGGTGGCTCCTAGCCCCCTCCACTGCGGACTCCCGATTCGGCGCCAAGCCGGATCTCCACTATTTATTATTCATTATTCACTATTTATTATTCATTATTCACTATTTATTATTTATTATTCATCATTTATTATTATTGTTGCTTGCTTCTTTCTTTGACTCTCGGATTGATTTTTTCAGTAGATTCCTTCCTCCCACTTCCCCTCCCCCACTCCCTTACTCCCATGTCATCCGCGCGATCGTGCGCGTTCGCTCGATCGCTCCCTCTGCCGATCACATCTCCTCTCTTCGCCTCCAGCCTGCTCCTGTATTTCATATTCCTTGCCTCCTCGTCAGTGCATTCTCTGTTCTACATCCTCCTTTGCCTTCACTGTGACTAGCATTTCTAGTCCCCAGTTATTCTGCCTTTCGATCCCTCTGCTCACCGGTGCTTCCGTTCCACCTCGACGCCGCGCCCTCACGCCCCGACGCTCCGACGTACCTCGCTCGTGTTCCTGCCTGCCTGCTTCGTGCCTGCCCTCTACTCTTCAGCGGTACGCTCTCCACTCCTTTGTGCCCTCTCACACACACTGACACTGCATACACCCTAGGCATACCGACCGGCATGTAGGGCACCGAGAGTCACAGCCCACAGTGCCATTGGGCCCGGGCAGCATGCACTCCTTCTTCCCCTCATTCTCCCTGCTTGATTCTCCCTGCCTGATTCTCTTTACCCTACTCTCCCTGCTTGGTCCGTCGTGTCTCTTGCTCGATCCGTCATGGTCGTTCGGTCTAGGGCTTGGCCTTTTGTCCGGGGAGCCTAGTGCGAGTGGAGAAACCTTGGTGATCACGTGCACCGTGCCTTGGTTTCTCCCGTAATTCCTTCTGGCTTTCACTCGTCTAGGTCCGAGCACCCCTGTTGGAGCCTCCGATCCCAGCACACTATTCACGGGGACGCACGGTGCAGTGTCGAGCGTCAGGATTGACTTCCCCAACCGGCTTTGAGCTTAGGGTCGCTGTCGTTCCCTCGTTCCTTGTCTCCCTGCCTTCCTTCCTGCCCTAAACTCCTCACCCTGCTTGATCCTGATATCTCCTTTCCACTTCTCCCTGCTTTTGATATTTGATCTTCTGGCTTTTTTCTTTGATCCTTGTGCTAGGTTAGGTGGGCGAGAGTCTCCCTCCTCTCCTCTCAGGTCCTCCTCCTCTGACCAGGTGATGCCAAGGATGCAGTTTGGGCATGACCCAAAACGACCAGACTTGGATTTGGCCACATGGTGATCCAGATGTCCCTCTAAAGAGCTTGCACCCTAACTCTGCCCCTCCTCCCCTGCAACGGTATGGTCATCACCAAGTGCTACCAGCGCCCTGAACGAGCCCCTACTGCACCTCCAGGACGCGTGCCACATCGCAGCCCATGAGAGTACCTCCAGCAGCCCAAGAGAGTACCTCGTGCAGCGCCAGCAACTCGCACAAGATCATACCAAAAGCAACCCCAAGGGCAGGCCACCTTGCACTGCTCGGTGTAAATAGGATGAAGATTGTGCAATACAGCTGTCTGTCACTCTCTGTCATCCCTTGATGAATGAGATCTCTCCACCCCCCGCCCCCCAACCCGGCTCAACAGGGACAGCAAAGGGTAAATGATCGAACCATTGCCTCCTCCTGCATTTGAGTGGTCATGACATCCATCAACGGGTGCTTCATGCCGACTACTTCCATCGTGCTTGTGCCATTAATACAGAGCAGCTCTTCCTTGGTGATGTAATATGTGACCCAAGTATCGGTGCCATTGGTATGGGTGCCATCGATATCGGTGAAATTGGTGTCGGTGCATCTCCCCCGTCTCGAGTACGGGACCATTTGTTTGACCTGCAGATGCTTGCTGAGGAAGGGGGGGACTAGCATCAGGCCCAAGGGGAGGCCGACCACGAAGAAGACGACCACAAACACAGAGCAGAGCGTGAGCACATTCCACGTAAAGTCGTAGCAGGCGGACATGTAATCCGGCACAAGCCACCACGAGTGCGACTTCCCGGCTTCGAAGACGATGTCACGGCAGTTGTATAGCTGAAACCCAATTCCCTCCCCCGTTTGACATTCAACTCCGCCCGTACCAGCCTTGGCCGCCCCAGCATGTCCACGCGGGCAGACACTCTGGAGCTTGCGGTTGGCTCTCCTTGAAAGCATGTCACCACGCGCCCGCACAAAAACTTCCCGGACGCTGGCAATCCTCGGCCCGCAACACGGAGCCACAGTGCTGCTGAGCGGTGCAAAGAGGCACATTCTCTAAAAGTTGTGGAAGTTGCGGTCCGCGTTTACTGTCAGATGCCTCTGTGTTTGGCACACGCGGTGAGTGCCTTGCGGTAATCAATAAATCAATAAATAGGACAATCTTTTCAGGTTGCGCGGCTTTCATCAGAGGGAGCCGAGCCCTCCTGCGGTAAAAACAGAGCCGATTTTCAAATGTTTTGGCAGTGCCATCAACGCAAGCGATTGAAGCCGCGGCTGGGGGCAGGGGTGGGGCCGGATGAGGCCTGAGCAACGCTGATACCTGGAAGCAATACGTGGCGCACGCAGTGTGGATGAGCATGAGGAACTTCACTCCGAGTCCACTGTAGAATTCCTCGCGGCGATCCATCTGCGCGGGCGAGCCGGATGGTCCAGGCTCTCAAGCCCGCGCTGTGACTCACCGTCTACGAGGACGTGTGCCCCTCCATGGGTCCGCACTCCGCATCCCGGTGCATCCCAGGGTGGAGGGTGGGGGTTCGACCATCCAGAAGGCTGCCAGCACGCGCGGGCCTCTGCAACAGCGCCTCAAGGCCCCCTGCACTTCAAGTAGGGCGTACAACCCCGGCTAAAAAGAAAAGGGCTTGGCCCGGAGGCTGGCCTGGCGCTGAAGCCATGCTCAGCACTCGGAAGTGGCACTCGCACCCGTATCACAGGGGCACATGCCCAAATCGTTCATCAACACCCCTTGTCAGACCGTGCCCCATCCCCTTGCGCTGCGGGCGACTCCAAAGAGGCCTCAGGGATCCCCCAACCAAATTGAAGGGCAAATTGAAAAAAGGGCAAATTGAAAAAAAGAGAAATTTGAAGAGAAGAGGGGGGATCGGCAACCAGGGACTGGTGGTAGGCTGTGGGAAACTTTCCGCTGACAGCTTATCGATGTAGTCCTCTGTCGCATCCAGATAGGGTTTCCGGGCGGGTCTTACGTGCGCCCTCTTCATCAGCAAGCTTGCCTTGCACAGCTTCTGCTCCTTGGCGATGGAGGCCCGCGTGCGGCCCCCTTCTCTCAGGTAGCGCTTGTAGGACATGATCATGATCGGCATGATCAGCATGGACATGGCCATATACACCGTCAGCGATCTGTAGAACTCTCCGTCAAGGAACCACTGCCAGCTGGAGGCATGCGACAGACATTTGACGGGGATCCACGAGGCGAAATTCAGATTTACGGTGCTCGTCATGGCCAGGAAGCTGGCATATGAGCTCGGCATCGATGAGGCCGAGAACAACAGCGAGGCTTGTGAGACCACCTGCCGAATCCCCACCAGCAGCAAAGTTCTCACACCATGTGGCAGCCCACTTGCTGCTTTCACGCCACACCACGCAGGCCACCTGCATGGCGGCAACGCTGCCGGGCAGCTGAGCACACGAAATGGAGCTGCGCACCGTCTTCATCCATTGAGCAGAATGCCACCCAAGATCGAACGGCCGAGAGGAGCGGCAAGAACGAATGGCCAAGAGAGCGGCAAGATCGAACAGCCGAGAGGAGCGGTAAGATCGAACGACCGAGAGGATCGGTAAGATCAAACGGCCGAGAGGAGCTGCAAGATCGCACAGCCAAGAGGAGCGGCAAGACTGAACAGCCGAGAGGAGCGGCAAGCTCGAACAGCCGAGAGGAGCGGCAAGACTGAACAGCCGAGAGGAGCGGCAAGCTCGAACGGCCGAGAGGAGCGGCAAGATCGAAGAGCCGAGAGGAGCGAGCAGATCGAACCGCCGAGGAGCGGCGAGATCGAACCGCCGAGAGGAGCGGCGAGATCGAACCGCCGAGAGGAGCGGCAAGATCGAAGAGCCGAGAGGAGCGGCGAGATTGAAGAGCCGAGAGGAGCGGCAAGACTGAAGAGCCGAGAGGAGCGGCAAGATCGCACAACCGAGAGGAGCGGCAAGATCGAACAGCCGAGAGGAGCGGCGAGATTGAAGAGCCGAGAGGAGCGGCAAGACTGAATAGCCAAGAGGACCAGCAAGTGTCCGGAAGGATGCCAGGCCCAGCTTCCCGATGATTGATGGGGACAGAGGGGCGCGCCTGCAGGTGGCTTAGCAAGACAGTGACCATCGCGCTTCGCCTGTGATGCAGCTTCTTGTGTCTCGGCTTGAGCGACTGCTCATCCAGCGCGGTGAGGACATTCTTCATGCTGCCAAAGATATCGCCGCGGGTCCAGAGGTAGCACAGCATCACTCCGAGCAAGATCAAGCCGCCCGCGGCACACCCACCCTGCATGCCATTCGCAGAGCCAGAGAGCATCCTCAGCCAACCAATTGAAGCGCATCTTCTGCCTCCCATGACGCATCGCCTGGACTGGATCTGGGCTTTCTGATCAATGGCCATGAGGGCAGATCACCTGAATGAAATCTGCGTCACTGATTGGCTGGCATCGTTTGCATTGATTGTCAGATCGGTCCATATAGAAGTCTGTATCGCATCCCGTACACAGCACGGTGTCCTCACTATACCCGGCGTGGCAGAGCAGCCCGGTGGAGACGGACATGGTGTCGTCCGCATTGCGCCTCGACTGGTCGGAGCTGCATTCGAGGTCTTCCAGGCACGGGTAGATGCGCTCCAGCATGCACACCGGCTCATCCTTGTCGCAGTTCGCCTCCACCCACTCGCTGGGCATCCTGCGGCGGCGCCGGGGGCAGAGCAGGGCGGGCATGCGTGATGGGTCACGGGACGCCCCGCCCGCCGCATGATGCATGCAACGCATTGGTGGGGGAACCACCGCGTCGATGTGCAGGCTCGGTAGTGCACAACCACGCCGCCCATGCGCCCTCTTACCGACAGACGCGATCCAACGGTCTCACCAGTCCTTCCCATGAGAGCCATGCCGTGGATGTCACAAGTAAGCAAGTCCCGAGCACAGCTCCATGCAGCGCCGCGCGCCCCTCCATGTCAGCTGGTGACTGTGCCATGCACGAGCGCTTGCCCCTCACAAACATGCGAGCTATAGATCAGGCTATTCAGCTCGAGGAATCCTACGGTGCAAAGTGTCCCACAGGTCGAGACGCGCTGTGATGCTGCGGTGCATGCAAGGCCAGGTCAGTGTGCTACGTCAGCGTGCCGCTTCTCGAGCACTCACCAGAAGCCATCGTCCAGTGTGAACTGACACCAGCCCCCCAATCGTCCCGAAGCACCCCATGCGCGCCCACCCGCACACCATAGCCTCACTTTCTTTGTAGCACTCCGCAAAACGCGCCAAGGGAACTCCAGGGCACAAGAAAATTCTGAGCTGCCTGGCTGGCAACCCATGCCGTGACGTGGCAAACTGCGAATATCAGCCATCGCAGAGGCCTGACAAAACCAAGTTGCGTGCGAAGCTGAGGCAAAAAAAATAAAGGGACGGCTGAGCCATTCACAGAAACCACGGCTGCAGCGCCCCATAGATGGTCTTTCCATGGCCTGGACACTGCCCACACGCGCCCCTGGCATGACACATGTGGCCTGGACACCGCGCAGGACACGCGCCCCTGGCATGACACATGTGGCCTGGACACCGCGCAGGACACGCGCCCCTGGCATGACACATGTGGCCTGGACACTGCGCATGACACGCGCCCCTGGCATGACACTGGCATGGACACTGCCCATGACACTGCGCCCCTGGCATGACACTGGCCTGGACACTGCGCATGACACGCGCCCCTGGCATGACACTGGCCTGGACACTGCCCATGACACGCGCCCTACGGCGATTTTCATGTGTAATGAACTCTACTAAATACACCAACTTCTGACTCAAGATGCTTCGAATATACCCAGGATATAAATTATTTTCAACGATCTGGATTTAGCAAATTCTTAATCCGACTGCTTTCGTGAATGAAGATAATTGATGGGGAACTCTGGCAAACTGCCGAACTTGAAACTTCAGCTCGCTCAGAAACAGAAATCACTTTCAGCACTCTCTCGCTCCCTCTGCCTCTGCAGTATCTCTGTATAATATTTTATGGAGAAGAATTATGTGGGTCATTATATTGCGCTCGTAAGCGCAGCCTTAATATAGTTTAATATTCAACTCCCGTCGCAAGATCTGCTTTGATGCGTACGTGGTCGACACCGTCGAATACGAATGAGAACAAGTGAAGACAAGAGAAGATAAGAAAGCGCTGTCAACATTTACAGGTTTGCAGGTTTGCGACTACAAAAATATGTACATATACAAAAATAGTTCGCATCAGCTTTTCACTCTAGCTTTAGTTCACACACGGCATTCCTCCAAATAGTCTTGTTGCCCTTGTGCTGTGAGACGTTTAGGGTTGAGTGGGCATATTTTTGTGTGCCCATCTTCCTTCACTTCCTTGCACTTTCCGCACCGGTACACGCGCCTTCTGCGCTCCTCGGCGAAACGTTCGCTATGTTGGCGAAATAACGGGTTGGTCATTCGAAGCATTCGAACCATGGCCTCATACCCAGGATCAAACTCTTGGCTGCCACCACCGTTGGTCGTGTATTCAAGAAGCAGGGTTTTCCAAACTTTGTTGAGTGCCTCGCATCCCAACGAAGAATATTTGATAAAGCTCTTATGTTTTCTAACGAAAGGGACGGCGTGGGAGATGGTGTGGTGCTCATAGGAACCTGGATGAAAGCTGATTAACGTAGCCCCGGGAGGGGGCAAGGGCAGTCCTAGTTCCTGGCAGGCTTCCTCGCATCGCTCCTTCGTTGAAAAAAAGCATTTCCACGTTACGCCTAAGAGGGCTGCGGCTTGCTCAAAAGCATTCACGTCATCATCACTGAGTTCTTTCTTGAGCATAAAAGCACCAAGCACTGCGAGACTGTCGTTCACCACGGCAACTTGCTTCTGCAAAAAATGTCCAGATAGTAGGTCATTTGTATGCTTCGGGTTGGCAAGTAGTTTCACAGAGGCCGTTGCATCCCAGCCTTTTAATGGGCGTTTAGTACCAAGGTACGCTTCGTCCTCTGACTTGATATCTTGGCCCACTTGGTCTCCTAGCTTTTGCAAATAGCAGCATCGCCAACCCCGATTGATATTTAGAAACCAGTGACACGATTCCATAACACTATTCTCTGGCTCAGTGAATGTGAGCGGTGGGGCGCGTTGGTTTTTGCAGGCGATGTTTATCTCAGCGCACAGGGTGCTCGGTTTCCGATTCCAGTTCGGGATCTCCATGCCAGAGGCCTCGAAAAGTTCGGGCAACCTGTCTGCATCTTTCTGGGCAATCAACTCCGCACTGGTCATATTTGCATTGTAGTGTTGGTTGATCTCCCCGAGGATTTTCATCTTTTTGAGAGTCCTTAGTGAGGCCGGATCAAAAACGGGATGCGTATTTTGATCCGGTGCGTTCGGACCAAACCTGCCAAAGCATTGAGAACATCCATGCGTTGCATTTGTACCGTCCACACTGTACATCATGTTTTCGAAGGCCACGTCCGAGCCTTTGTATCCAGTTAATTTCACTTCACGAATGTCACCGGTGTTTGGGTCCCGCACGTTCAACGTACAACCATCACGTGGCAACTGTTTTTCCACATGTCCCAATATTAAAGCCAATAAGGCGCAGGACTCTTTGACATTGTAAGCAAAAGCCAGAGGTCTCACTTGTAGAATCGAGTTGTACTTTTTCCGTGGATCCAATAAATAAAATCCCACCTGCTCGTTGGGTACAGTGGTGTCATCAAACTTTGCGTACGTGAATCCATCGCCGATAACCTTATACTCGAGGTGTGAAAGGTTGCCACCAGTTGCAAAATAATGTTCTAGCTCAGGGATGATAATGTCTTGCTGAATCTGCTTGACTACCCAGGTGTTGATGCCGTTTGTTTCGTCTTTCAACAGTTCTAGGCCAACGTCGGTCAGCTGCATTCTTTCGAGAATCTTAGCGTAGGTGGGTAACGTTTTCAAGTGAAAACGTAGCATACAATATTCGCGAGAGGAAAGCATGAGATCGTTGTATAGTGCGACACTTTTGTCTAACGGATACTGCTCTGTCTCCTCGTGTAGTATCTCATTTATGAGTCCCGGATGTCGTTCTTCCAGGACGGCGAAGATCTCCTTCAGGTCGCGTTGTCCATTTGAAGTTTGAAAGTGTCGTACACAATGTCCGTTGAAGTCCCCGCCGGTAAGTTTCATTATTTGTTGGTGACGCGAGTAAAATGAGGAGTCCGCGATGTCCGAAGATCGCTGGCGTTTGCGGTCCAAATTTACCGCTCCGGGAGGCATCGCAGGCGCGACATTCCGGTCACCCTTCTCAAGCGTCGTGCGGTAAGTCTCCGTTTCGGTAATAGAACGTTGGCCGGTGCTACGCGGTTTTCTTGGAACGAATGCAACTGGCGAAGAGGGTTGCGTAGCCGGTGCATTCGTCGAGGACGCGTTAGAACCAACAGATTGATCTGCTGTCTCTTTGCGCGCGAACCGGCCAGAAGAGTTTCGTTTAAGCGAAACTTTCCTGCCTTTTTGACGAACACCTTCGGAATATGTGTTAAACATCTTATCCACTTTTGAATGCCCCATACTACAAGGCGAGTAACGCAGCGGATCAAAGAGAACCCTGAGCGATAAGCGGGGGACCCAACGTAGTGGAATGTTAACGATACGTTCGGGAGTGAAACTTGAAGTATTTTGGAAAAAAACCTTCAGTTTGAAAGATTCATCGGAAGGAAATCTTTCAAATCTCAGGCATCATGCGCCAAATTGAAAGGCGGAAACGATCGGGCGGGAACCCCTACCCTAGGGCTCTCGTTAGCAGGCGGGAATCCTGCGAACGAGAAGAAACCCTCCGGATAGATCGAACCGCCGTGAAAAGTTGACCTTAGCACAGCTTTGACCGGAAGCGTACATGCACATTAAACGGCATTATGCACATTTAGTCGGTTTCGAGTTACCCACCTGTCAGAATACGGAATCTGATGGTGCAGATACAGTCTGACAGAATATTTACGGTCGCGATGTAGCCTTTTGGGTCATCATGACTGCAGCGATTACATCGAAATTTTTTGTATAAGATAAATAGTATATGGAGACAAACCGACGTACGCCCTGAGCATGCCACTGGCCTGGACACTGCGCATGACACGCGCCCTGAGCATGCCACTAGCCTGGACACTGCGCATGACACGCACCCCTGGCATGACACTGGCCTGGACACTGCCCATGACACGCGCCCCTGGCATGACGCTGGCCTGGACATAGACAATTATCATTTGGAAAATAATAATTTGGGTTATTGTAGAAGCAATGCGCGCGAACCCTACGTTTAGGGTCGCCAGGCCCGTCTGCCAGAGCGATGCCACACCGTGTCTGTCGCATCGGGACGGGGGGAGTCATCGATCACAGGATCGGTGACACGTGACACGTCTGGAGGCTTGACATGAGAAGTTGGTTGTTAACAACCTTCTCATGAGGTGTCAAGCAGTTTTTCGGAATCTCAGCCTCAGGAGCAACGCTCCATCACTGTTCTTCCTTTCTTTTGATTCCGAAGACGTATTCGCAAAATTATCAGATATCGCGCAGCGAGTATCATATATTTTCGCTCTGTTTACGTGGATGCCTGGACATTTGCAAGCTGGGCCTGGAGGATCGTACGGGCAGCCCACGGAGAAAGACGCGGGAACGCAAACCGACATCGCAGGGGTGCGCGCGCCTTTGGAGGATCGTACAGACAGGAGGGACTGGTCGCACCCAGTTTTCGTACCCTGCAAGTGCAAGTTCGACTGTCCGTACTGGGACCCGCGTGATCCGTACGAAGGGTACGTTTTCCGTACGCACGGGTACCGGTGATCGAGCTGGAGGTGCCGGAAGCAGATTCTACTTTTCCGTGCTTCGTGTGCTGGGAGGGCGAAGTGTTCTCTCACGCTAGGTGGCAAACTTGGGAGCCGATCCTAAACCCGCTGCGCCGCAGAGACGGGCGCGCTTTCGTGAAGACCAACCTTTGCGCGATTTGCGCGGGAGAAGTGTGGGAGACAGACTCGGACAGCGTCTGGTTTCCGATCGGCAGGGGCACAACCTTTGGCCTGCGAGAAGAGCTTGGGAGACATGGCAGGGCAACGAGGAGAAGGCGGGAACCGGAGGCTGTCGTCGCCGGAGGTGAACCGGACGCTAGATCAGTACCGGCGGGCGGCGGTTTGGTGTACCAGAACCAGGATCGCAGCGGTGGAGAAGCTGCTGGTGCTGGCTCATCCCTCCAGGCCGACAACGAAGAGCGGGGTGCTGGAGGATCGGAGGGACATGCTGATCGAGTTCCAGCGGCTGGAGGAGGCGATCGTGGGAGACATGCCGAGGGACCTGGAGGGCCCCACCGACGATCTGGTGGAAGTGGGGCTCCTTGAGACTGATCGGCGAGTGGTGCGTGGTGAGTGGTCACTGGGGAGCCAGGAGACAGGTGGGAGAGCCTGCGCGGGGTGGCGGCGAAGGAGCGACGCAGGGTCATGGCGTGGGCGGCGGCGGCGAGGGACATGCAGCAGGAGACGCTGCCTGGATCGCAGGCATCTCCAAACGGGAGCGGCAGCCCCGGGTCTTCGGGGCCCTCGCCCAGAGGAGTGCTGCGCACGGAGGACGAGGTACAGCGCATGGTGGACGCGGCAGTCGCGGCGGCGCTGGCGGGGCGCGGCCCGATCAGCCAAGTAAGGAGCGTGATCCGCCCGTGTCACTGCGAGATGTGGCGCGGGCGTCAGCAGGGAAGCGCCGAGGGTGGTCATGGACGGAGTGCGAGCGCGTGATCACGGAGATCAGGGTGGCCGCGGCGCGCCAGGCAGCCGAGCTGGCGCGGGTGAAGCACAGCTTTGGGCGGCACCCGGCGAGGCGGGTGGAGCCGTGGGAGTTCGAGTTGCTGGACAACAGGTTCCCCGCGTGCAGGCAGGAGCAGTGCGGGCTGGAGGAGCTCCCGGAGAGCGAGAAGGTGCGCACAAAGCATCTCCATGCGTACATCGACCTCGCACTACGGGAGCTGGCGGACATGCAGCGGGCGCTGGCAGGTGTGCCGGGGATCGAGCAGCCGGTGTTCGACGAGGAGTGGGCAGCAGCGGCCGCAGTGAGCAGGAAGAGGCGAGCGGTGCGGCAGCCCAGCGGGTCGGACGGCGAGGACAGCGAGAGCGAGGAGAAGAAGCGGGCGGCAGCGAAGGCGCGATTCGGGTCCCTTCGTACGGCGACGGACGAGGAGCTTCGGCGAGCGCTGGACGGCAGCCTGGCGGTGAAGGGCATCACGCGCCCGCCAGGTGAGATCGCTGTGCCTGCTAGACCCTTCCTCCCCGCAGGTGGGGCGCTTAAGGGGATGGACATCCGGGTGTCGCGTCCCGGAGGCGACTACGAGGAGGGAGGCACGGAGTGGAGATTGGACGCGAAGAGGGGGCTGGTGCTGGAGGCCAAGGCCAATCACTGCCGTAGCTTTGACGAGTGGGACGAGACCTTCACGGTGTTGGCGTGCAAGGCCCCCGAAGAGGCGCGGGACCTACTGCTGCAGTTCCGGAAGTGGATGCGTCTCATGTCGATCGACTACTCGTGGGACCACCTCCGCAAGTTCTACGATCACCTCTGCGTGCGGATGGAGAAGGAGGCCTCCACCACTTTCGAGCTGGTGTCGTACACGGCCCATTGGGAGATGTACAAGAGGAACAAGGGCATCAAGATGAAGGGCGCAGGTGGCGGAGGCAGCGGCAGCGGAGGCGGCAGCTGGGGAGGAGGCGGGGGTAAGTACTCCCGCAAGACGCAGGATCAGCCAGCAGACGCCGAGCCGAAGGAGAGCGCGCAGCGGGACCGCGGAGGAGCGGGCGGTGGCAAGGGGCGCGATGCCATCAAGTCGGGTGCATGTTTCTCGTTCAACTGTGCTGCGGGATGCAAGAACTGCAAGTTCGCGCACAAGTGCACGAAGTGTGGCGACAAGGGCCACGCGCACTACGATGGGCACGAGTGCGCGGCGCCGGCGGGTGCCCGTGGATGATGGGACGGGCGGTGGAGCCCGGGGGAGGCCACGCCCCCGGGGGAGCCGGAAGGTGGCGGAGGGGCGCAGGGGGCGCCAGAGGGGGAGATCGTCGTGGAGCCGGTGGAGGAGCGCGAGGATGGCGTGACGATGGCGAGCGGCGATCAGGAGCCCGAGCCTGCAGGCGAGGCGTGCGAGATGCAGGTGGAGGACGCGGGGCCGTGGTGGGCACGGCTTCGGAGGCTGCTGGTAGCGCCGGTGTGGGATGCAGCGGGGGCACCGTTACCGGCGGCGCCGGCTGCGGCGTCGGCGCCGGCGGTGTCCCCGGCGGGTACCGGGTGCGGTGAGCACTACCCGGCGGTGGCGGAGTCGAGGTCGGCGAGGTGGCCGGCATTGCGTGCGGCGATCGTGGAGGGCGCCAAGGCGCGGGGCCTTTCCGGTACGGGCACGACGGAGGAGGAGCGCGCTCGCTTCCAGCAGGAGGTGCGCGATGTGGGAGCGCAGGTACCGCTGATGTCGGAGAGAGCGCACCTTCTCGCGGAGGCGCTGAAGGATTGGCCAGACGTGGCCTTCCTGGTGCGAGGTGCGGCATGTGGCGTCGGTTTCCCCTTTGCAGGCGAGGAGCCGGACGAGCCGTACATCGTGGAGAATTACGTGGGAGACGAGCACGCGGAGGCCATGACCGCGGAGCTCGCGAAGGAGATGGCCGCGGGGAGGATCTTCGACGCTCGCGACTGGCTACCGCGGGGCGTGTCGGCCCTCGGGATGGTAGAGCGACTCCGCAAGGGGAAGCTCAAGTACCGTCCCGTTTGGGACTACTCGCGACCTTCGTTCGTCGGCGTCAACGACTGGATCGACCTCCAGAAGGACGAGTTCACGACAGTCAAGGACGCGTACGCGCTGCTACGACCGGGCATGTACATGGTGAAGGTGGACCTGGAGGAGGCGTACAGGTCTTTGCCTGTCGCGTCGCAGTACTGGGCAGCGCAGTGCTTCCAGTGGCGCGGCAAGCGGTACATGGACACGCGCAGCCCTTTCGGGAACCACGCGTTATCGGGCATCTTCATGCGCTACACGCGGGCGATTGTGGCGTGGATGCAGGCGCAGGGAGTGCCGTGCGTCGGTTATTTAGATGACTTCTTCATGGTGGCGCGCACGGCACCTGAGGCTCAGGAGATGATGGACCTCATGATCGAGTTCGTGACCATGCTGGGCTTCAAGGTGAACCGGGCCAAGTGTGAGGGTCCAGCGCGACGTCTGGAGTTCCTTGGCGTGTTACTGTGCACCGATGGCGAGACATGCACAGCGTCGATCGACGAGGAGCGCGTGCAGCAAGTGACGAGCAAGCTGCGGGAGATGCGCGCGGAGGCGGCGACGGGACCGGTGCGCAGGCGCAAGCTCGAGTCGCTGCTCGGGCTGCTGGCATTCTGCGCGCAGGTGGTGTGGGGGCTGTCGCTCTACACGCGACAGGGCTTCGCGCTCGTCGCGGCGACAAGCCGGCAGGTCGCGCGTGACGGTGAGCACGGGCGTGATGCAGGGCCTGAAGGTGGTGGAGCGCGTCATCCGTTTGTACAACGGGCGCAAGGTGGTGCTGCACAAGGAGGATGTGCACGAGGACGCCTTCGCGACGGACGCGTCGCTGAGGAAGGGGATGGGCGGGCATTGCCAGCCTGACTACTTCCTCGTCTCGTGGGAGGACCTGGCGGAGATGCCGCAGCGCGACTTCTACCCTTTCACGAGCAAGGCGAAGTCCCACATCAACTACCTCGAGCTCTTCGCGGTGTGGTGGGCGCTGGCGCTGTGGGCGCACAGGCTGTCGGGGTGGACGCTGGTGGTGCGGATCGACAACCAGTGCGCGCTCACGCAGGTGGACAAGTTCTGGGGGCCGGTCGAGTACATCCCGCTGCTGCGCAAGATCTTCTACCTCTGCGCGCAGCACGACATCCGGCTGCGCCCGAAGTACATCTCGTCGAAGGACAACCTCCTGGCGGACTTGCTCTCGCGGCTGAAGCTCGAGGAGTTCCACATGCGGTGGGCGATGCGCAAGCGGGAGGTGCCGTGGAGGCAGGACCGGGACGACTGGCAGTTCTCCCCGGTCCTGTTCGCGGAGATGGACGAGGAGTTCGGGCCGTTCCCCCTGGACGCGTGCGTGGCGTCCTCGCGGGCGAACGCATTCTGCGTGCGGAGCTGGAGCGCGGAGGATGACGCGCGCAAGCAGCGCTTCGACGGGCTCAACACGTGGGCGAACCTCCCGTTCTCGGTGATGTACGAGATCTTGCTCAACTTCTTGAAGTGCAAGCGCAGGCAGCAGATGGGCACGGGCGGGTGCTTCCTGGTGCCGGTGTGGGAGGGGGACGAGGCGTACGAGCTGGTGTCGGGGATGCGCGAGGTGTTCCGTCCGGTGCGCAAGTACCGGGCAGGCACGATGCTCTTCACAGCTCCGGCGCTGGACGGCAAGGGCCGCTCAGAGTGGGGGCCCACTCGGTGGTATGTGCTGGTGGTGCGTGTGCCACTGGAGCCAGTGGAGTTGCCTGACTGGGTGTGATCGGGGCGCAGAGGAGCTGCTGGAGGAGCTGGCAGTGGCGGTGGAGCGCTACCAGGACGGGGCGTACGCCGAGAGCACGCAGAGGTCCTACGACACGGGGGTCAAGGCCTTCCTCACGTTCTGCGTGCGCTTCGCGTGCCTGGGCACGCTGGAGCCGTTGCTCCCGGCGTCGGATGCCACGTTGGCGCGCTTCATCGCGTTCTCAGCGTGGTTCGTGCAGCCAGGGACGATCAAGTCCTACCTGGCGGGTGTGCGGTCCCTTCACTTGCAACAGGGGGTGGAGTGGACGCCGGTGGCTCACAGGTTCTGGGAGGCGGCAGCTCTGCAGGGCGTGCGCAGGCAGTGGGACCGGCCTGCTAAGCCGGTGATGCCCATCACGTTGCGGGACCTGGCGCGCATGGCGGAGTTCGCTGACATGGAGTCGATCACGGGCTTGGCGCTGTGGGCGGCCATCCTGGTGGGGTTCTACGGCTTGTTCCGCAAGGACAAACTCACTGTGGGGAAGTCCCAGGCGTGGAACGCCAGGGGTGCGCTGGTGAGAGAGGATGTGCTCTTTGAGGAGGCTGGAGATGTGGTGTGGATCCGAGTGCGGCACTCGAAGACCATCCAGTGCGGGGAGCGCTACCACTGGGTGCCGCTGGTAGCGGTGCCGGGGTCGAGGCTGTGCCCGGTGGAGGCCCTCCGCCGGCTCATGCTGGCCACGGAGGGATTGCCAGAGGAGGCGCCCCTCTTCCAGGTGGAAGGGAGGGGCAAGCGGGGCGCGCTGGTGCCCATGGCGCACGCGGCGCTGGTGGCGGGGCTGAAGAGCCTGGCCGTGCAGGTGGGGCTGGACCCAGCCCGGTATGCTGGGCACTCGCTCCGTAGGGGCGGGGCCACGGCAGCCATGCGGCTGAAGGTGGAGAAGCTCTACATCAAGCTGCAGGGGGACTGGAAGTCCGACTGCTGGGAGAGGTACTGCGAGCTGGACGACGAGCAGCGGCTCATCCTTCCGGCCACGTTCGCGGAGGCTGCGAAGGAGCTCTCATGAGGTGACGGCACGCTCCTTCGCACATTCCCTCCCCTTCACATGTGGCTTTGGGTGCCTGTTAGGTCTGTCAGGTGAGCGGCTGCTTTGCAGATTGGGCGGCAGTGTCTGTGAAGAGTAGCATAGTGGAAGCTTCGAGGGCTGTACCGACAGCCGCCAGAGGGCCTAGTTCAAGAGAGCGCTGCTAGAGACCCGCTGCCAGAGAGCAGTGGAGGTGACAGAGCAGCTTGCTAGAACTAGCTTAGAAGCTTCGTGCACGAGACTCTTAGAGACCTGCTCCACCTGACGGAGAGGGAGACAGACACTCATGCCACATGCTGAGAGACCGAACAAGCCAGGCGGTGGCAATTAATATATTGAAATATATGAATCTGCCAAGACCTCTGCTTGCTTGTTGTGACCGGTGCTCTCTGCGGGGGAGGGGGGAGAGTGCATGCTTCGTACAATAATAGACAATTATTATTTGGAAAATAATAATTTGGGTTATTGTAGAAGCAATGCGCGCGAACCCTAAGTTTAGGGTCGCCAGGCCCGTCTGCCAGAGCGATGCCACACCGTGTCTGTGGCATCGGGACGGGGGGAGTCATCGATCACAGGATCGGTGACACGTGACACGTCTGGAGGCTTGACACGAGAAGTTGGTTGTTAACAACCTTCTCATGAGGTGTCAAGCAGTTTTTCGGAATCTCAGCCTCAGGAGCAACGCTCCATCACTGTTCTTCCTTTCTTTTCCCACCCACCCACACCTGCAAGGGATGATGCATTGGGGTTTGTTGCAAACTGGCCTGGACACTGCCCATGACACGCGCCCCTGGCATGACACTGCCCTGAACACTGCCCATGACACGTGCCCCTGGCATGACACTGGTCTGGACACTGCCCATGACACGCACCCCCTGGCATGACACTGGCCTGACTCTGCCCATGACACTGCGCCCTGGCATGACGCGCTGGCCTGGACACTGCCCATGACACGCGCCCCTGGCATGACGCTGCCTGGACACTGCGCATGACACCAGCCGCCGGCATGAAACTGGCCTGGACACTGCCCATGACACGCGCCCCTGGCATGACACTGGCCTGGACACTGCCCATGACACGCGCCCCACGCTCTGCTCTGGAGGGCACACCTTGTTCTTGCCTTCACACGTGACGCCGTCATGGTCTTCGCAGGAAGTGCCTGAAGCACCCCGCGCAGATCACCAGGCCAATCCAGTCCGCACGCCCCCCCTCTACCTGCCACTTTGCAGGCAGCCCACCGGAGGCGGCAGCAAGCAGGCTGCCATGCTGGCAGTTGCACCGAAAGCCAGTGCAGCCGCTGCACATATGCCGATGCAGTGATCACTGCGCGCTCCACGTGGCCTTGACGCGGCGCCCGGTGCGGAGACGCGTTTGGGGTGTCCTGACGAGAGGCGCACATTTTTGGGTGGTGTTGGTAAATTTGATGAACCCGGCTTCGCATGCTTCGCACGTCTTTGCCTTCTCGTTGAACCACTCCCCTGCGCGCCCACTCCCAGCTATTGCCTCACACCCTATGTTCTCCATGCGGGGAAGGTGCAGCCGAATTAGCCTGGGAGACACCGTGTCTCCCAGGGCGCCACAAGCAGCCATGCCGTGTTGTAGGGTTGCTGCGTCATCGTGGCTCCGACAAGCCGGCTCCTTGCACAGGGGTCGCAAGAGCACAACAACAGGGAGACGCATGCCCTTTGGAAGGGCCCTGGTAAGCAGTTCCATGAGACAGGAGAGACCCCAGTGAGGGTTCATAATGAGGCAGGAACGATGGGGTGGCGAATTGCAGAGAGGCCCTTGTGAAAAGCTAGAGTGACGGGAACACGCAGTCACTCGGACCCAGTCCAGATTCGATGCACTTGGAACCCCGGGGAGCTGTTGATGGCGCCCCCAGATTCAATGCACTGGGGACCCCCCAGGGAGCTGTTGATGGCGCCCCCAGATTCAATGCACTGGGTACCCC